>JAUELK010287989.1:245-14767 GCA_031471215.1 Gastropteron pacificum | reverse complement strand
CTCTCTCTCTCTCTCTCTCTCTCTCTCTCTCCCTCTCTCTCTCTCTCTCTCTCTCTCTCTCTCCATTCGTCTTCATGTGTATTCATCTATCTATCAGCCCCGGACACGTTTGGCAGAGATGTAGCGGTGGAAGTGGCGGCCCAAGAAGGTCGAGATGCCGAACAACCCGACATTATCGTCAACAGAGTGGCAGACGACAGGAGAAACCAGCAGAATTTGGATGAGGAAGATGAGAAGTATGAGGAGGAAGAGATAGAAGAAGAGGGGGAGGAAGAGGAGGAGGAAGAGAGGAGAGCAATTGAAATTGTTGACGCAGAACTTGAGAGGGCGGCGCCTGCAGTTTCCGAGTCGAACTCCAGAACAAATGGTGATTACCTGTACCTAATGCACTTTGTTTATTAGGATGGAAACCCGTTTGGAAGCCCCAAGCTTCTCCCGTCCCATCCACTGCTCACAACCCTCACCCCTCTGACTGATTTGACTTACAATACTTACCCCTTGATTCCTTGTGGAACAAAGGGACACCACCCTATCCCGACCTTTCCTCCGAATCTCCAAACAGACACGATACATTTTTTTTTTTTTTAAATGATAATGATGAGACTAGATTATTTCATAAAGATTGGAAACCCATCATCAACATTACATTATTTATAGGAATCATCACCCAAAGTATGATTACAGATGGACACTGTTCATGGTTAAATGGATGTTGTTGTTTGTAGTTTCTTACTATTCTTAGATGTTATTTATTCCCTTGTTTGTTTGGATCCGTATGTGTATGTGATTGTGCATGTGTATATACAGGCAATCTGTTTGTATACAAAAAAGGGGAGCGAAATAATAACCTACATAGCCTGATTGTCAGATGTTTTAAATTCTAGGTAACTGTTCTTTGCTTGCGTTTCTTTAATGTTTCTCTGATCACAAACACCGCTTCTTTGTAAGAAAGCATGCTTTGAGTTCCAATGACAAACTAGAACTGATTCCATAGTGAATGAAAGCTTTTCCTATATCAATGGTGATCTTCTGTGCATGGCTTGGGATTTTACGTCATTTGAGCTTTGGGAGATTTGTCACATTACATGATGATTTCTTCATTCACTTATTCCTGTATTCAACTACTTGCTTGTTCATACTTTTTCTATTCATTAATCTATTTATCTATGTATTCATTTGTTCCTACCTTTGTTAGTCCATTCGTTCATTTCTGTATTCATTTATTTATTATCTAGTTTCATTCTTCTTTTTCGTTTACCATTTATTTTTTTTACATCTGTTTTCTCTTTTTGATCAATTTTTTTTTCAATGATTTCTTCATTCAAATATATATTTATTTATTCATCCATTATTTTTCTGTTCATTTATTTCTTCTTCAGATTTGTAATCATTTATATTATTTCTGCATTGTTCTGCCTATCTATCTAGATTTATGTTCATGATTATATTATTTATTTTGATTGTTTTCTAGCGATGTAGGCATAGATAGATGGAAACATTTTCTTTTAAATTTCACTTTGTCCTTGTTTCATCTCAAAGTGTCAAATCAAAGCTTTGCTTCAAACAAACTGATAATTAAATTGAAATCGTATCAAATCACGTGAACATTATTTGTTAATGGTGGCGCTTTTACCCCCCATTTATAATACAAACACATATTATTATATTTTACTGATAACTAAGAACTAGTAACTAGACATTGTTTTCTTTCATAGATGATGTTGATGCTTACATTCTGATTATATAGAATATGAGTTGAATCTGATTTTAACTTTAAGAACAGGGGAATTTTTATACTAATGCAACGTCAATAGAATCATCAATGTACACAAACAGTCATGTGTAAACTGAAATACTTATTTTTAGATATGTTTAAGGATATTGTTCGAAAAGATATTCTCTCATTGGTTTATTGCACACTAATTTCTTACACAACAAATGTAAGCAAAAAATCATGATTACTTCCTTGAAGGTTTTGATGTGTGTGTGTGTGTGTGTGTGTGTGTGTGTGTGTGTGTGTGTGTGTGTGTGTGCGCGCGCGCGTGTGTGTGTGTGTGTGTGTGTGTGTGTGTGTGTATTTATACAGTATATAAGTAACCATAATGATAAGTACATGAACTATTATTACGACATGGATATTCAGTGTAAAGTCAACTAATGTAATCTTTACTATATTTTTTTCAGGTAAATTGGTATACATATTTGAATTCAATTACAAACTCTTTACGCTTTACGTATAACATATTTTGTTTGTACTCTTGAATTCTAAACTCTCTATTAACTCTATATAAACTCTCTACTTTTTTCTGTTAATGTTTCAGTTGTGACTTCAAGAAGATGCCGAGACCAGCTGTCCCATTGCCTTTACGTCTTACAGTCCAGGCTCTGCACCTACCGTTACTACCAAGACAAGTGTTGTAAAACATGTTCAGGGCACTAAAGAGACAAGTGTTTTAAGAAAAATCATTTGAACAAAAGCAAAAAAAAACTTGACATTTCTAAGTTTGAAACAGGCTCCTACATCAGTACATGTACTGACCTTGTTTTTGTCTAGACATGAAGAAACATTGGACAAGACTAAGACACTTTGAAAACAGTTGTGTTTGCTTGCTGTTTTTGTCTTGCATTTGCTCCCCCCCCCCCCCCCTTTGATCACTTGAACTAGAACAAAATTTGTTCAAAACTCAAGAACATGATGCTTATGTTCGGTTGTTTTTGTATTTTGTTTTTAAAAGAAAAATCATTCAGAAAGAAAAAAGATATTTAAACCAACAATAAAATATTCATAGTGTATTATGATGTTTGAGCAATTAAATCAATGCTGTATGTACTAATTGAAGGCCTACGCTGGTCTGACTAAAGCCCTTAACTGAGAAAATGACAACGTTTGTGTGATTGTGTGTGAGTTCATTTTGAAAACTGCTTGTAATAACAGAAATAGTGCATATCCCGAAAGACTGGAGTTGAATGATAGAGACAGTTACTGCAAGTGACTTTTTTGCCTCCTCCGAATGGAAGTAAAATGAGTACAGAACTTAAGAACTTATTTGTGTGCTATGCTTGTTCACTGTTCTTTAGGTTCGGGATGTTTATTTCCATCAAACATGCCCGTAAGGATTCTTACATCTTGAACTTCAGTAAGTAGGTCTTGTTAGTTAAGATAACACCATGACTTATTTCCTAGTTTCATTGTCTAAAACTGTTATGTCTGAATGGTTTTTAAAGATATAAACAAATGACTCTTTATGCATTGATCAAAGGAGAGAAGTGTGCTATCAGTTAACATCAAAATTAATCTATGGGTAATACAAATTTCAGCCCACATTTTGTACTAAATGTAGGGCCCAAATAAGTGAACTATTTTTATATAGGCCAAATGGAGATAGTAAATTGAATAAGAAGGGTTGATGGAACAAACAAGAAAAAGTGAAACTGAAACCAAATTATGTGTGAAAGTTGGTACTTTTGCACTCATATATTATGCAAATAGACTTAATGAAATGTTAATCTGCTTTGTTTTGTGTGTGAACATGAGCATGAGGAATGTACAATTGATAATATGAATGTATGGTAGCTGTGTATGGAAGTCAAGACAATGGAGACAGTCAAACGTAAATGCTTTCTGCTTGTTTGTGTCAAATTTGAGTCCATTGCGGTCGAATGAACACATTTCACTGTATATAAATTATCTTTAATATATGTGTTCATTACGAAGACTTCAACTCTCCTGGGGTTGAAGAGAAAAGAGTAATGTGTAAAATCATGTATGAGCCAGTATAATGGGAGACATTTTCACAGAAAAGAAGAAATAGTAGTAGGAACACTTTGACTTAGACCGTACATTTGTGAGGTTGATAATGATACATGTGTACTGCTTGTTTCTGTAATAGTAGGCTAAGGGGGGGGGGGGGGGGGGTTCCCAGTGTTCTTAGGCTTCTTCTTAGTCTTCATTTGTTTTTAAAGACTGCATCGTTTTGATTTAGTACTTTTAGAAGCAATGATAATGATAACATGATAATATTACGCAAAGATGATGTAGCATACATGTACTATATTTTACTAAATGTATCTTTACTTAGGTGTTACAGAATCTCCATGAACTTATTGCCTATATTATATGATATGTAGCCAAAAACTGTTTATTTATACACCATCATCATGGTTCTGTACATTCATCAAGAATCTAATGCAATTTGACAAAAGTTATTTCCTCATTATTGAGAACAGCACTTTGCATTAATACAGAAATCTCATAATTCAAAAGTTTCATAAAGTTTGTAGGTTATAAATTTTTAAAAAGAACAAGGCTACCAGAAAAGTTGAATGTGAATGAAGTGAGAAACTGCCTACCTGTGATATGAGAGATAATGTGAACACTTGGTAGGGTTTACTTTCCTGCTTTCATTCAATATCTCTAACCTGCAGGATTCGTTTGGGTTTTGTTTCTTTATTAAAACTTTGTAACTACATTTTGCAAGAAACATAAAAACAAAACAAACAAAATCTTGATTCAATGATGTCATTTGTTCTACATGTATATATAAAACAATGCATGTGTATAATATCTTACTGCAACTGTGCCTTTGTTACCGATGTTCCTTTACTACATGTTGACAAGAAAGATACTGACACCATGTGAATGGGAATGTTGCGTTTTCAGTATTTACCTTATATCGGTCCAGTAATGAAGCTCCTTACCTTTATTATTTTTGTCACATATCTACTCAATAGAGGTTTGCTGTATAGGCGCCTTTGGGACAGTAAGCAAAGACCACTATTATTATCAGTCATAATAAACTGATAACATACAGAATAACTAGCATTTTCGAAGAGTAATAGGATGAAGATTCCGATGTAAGAAATAAAAACATTCTCTGAATAATAATAGGAAGCAGATTCTCTTGCAGGCGATGGACAGTATCATCAAGAACAAGTCTCTATTATGTGTCCTTTTTTTTTTAATATGACTCTTTCACTAATTTCAATGCACATTCTTCTGCACGATTCTGATAAAAACCCTTCTACGACTACTATGGAGCATAGAAAATGGGAAAATCTGAAACAAAATACGTATGACACTTACACAAAGACCTTCTTTCTCGCTTGGGATTCATATTTATTGTGAAAGGTTTGTTTTTAATACAATATGTTATACACATATAGTATTAATTTTACGAATAGTGATTGTCAATACAATGTATTATCAAGCATCCCATGGAGAAACTTTACAAAAATGAGATCAGACGCCACTCTGTTCTAAAGAGAGCCTTAACATCTACTTGACTTCACATTCGTAATTTAAGAATGTTAAGCCCTCGGCATCCTACATTAAGGTTTAGTATAATACGTATGAGTGAGTGTTTTGCAAATATACTAAAAATCATATGTTACTTGTATTTCTGCTTGAACCCATTAAAACTCAAATAAGGTAGATCTACATTGCAATCCTTTAAAAATGGGGCTAATATTACTACTAATAAAGACAAGACAACATTCATTCTAGTGTTATCTTTATACTCGTAGCTGCAGCAAGTACATTAGTCTCAGTCTGTTTGTAGTATTCCATATGAATTCATACAAATAAATACTCGTAACCGCATTTGTAGTAAACTATAGCACATAAATAATTCTTACTTTATTCAATTTTTTTTTTAAGCACATTTTGTGCTTAGATTGGTGCATTTCATATTAATTAGACTCTGCATATAGTGTACATATTAAAAGCAAGTGTATATAAACAAAATGATGTATTTGAATTTGAGAGATGAGAGAGTGAGTTTGGCTGTGGAATCAAAGGCATATTGTATTGGCATATTGAGAGTTGTGTGTATTGTTGAGTCTCCTCTATGTATATGTACAAGTATGTTGACCTAAATGCTCAGGCACATAACAAAGAAACACATTAATTTGATGTTTATTGTGTGTGATTTGTGACTATTAATGTGCTTAAAAGATGTATTTCCAAACAATACTACTGCTACTACTGACAAAGTGTGGTAATTCACACTCCTGCTGTTTCCTTTTTTTGTTCCTGTTGTTGTTTGTTTTTTTACGCATGTATTTGTGTAATTTTACATGTTGATATGATACAAATAATAACAATACATGTCGATGTTTATAAATAACAACTTGAAACCTTGACTGTCCTTCCTCATAACTGTACAAAAGTTTGTCTAGTAAAATACATTTCACATTAAAATATATCATCATTTTGTCCCTTTGGTCTATTTTCTAAGTGTGGAACTGCTAGATTTTGTTCTCATTTTGTAGTCAAGAATTATTACATGTACCGGTTTACCAATTGATGAAATTTGTCACATGAGAACAGAAGCGTTGAACAAAAACACAATGATGAATGGACTACAATGGGGAGGCAAGTTAGAAAGAAATACATGCCGTGTAGAAGAAAAAACAGCTGACCACTCCTCTCAATATTATGATTCATGATTAATGTTATACCTCCTTGAGTCTGGTTTCTGTTTCTACAAATTTAGCATTATTCTAATTATTTTGATGTCGGTCCCCGATTAGGGTTTGAGTTTTGCACCCTTATTGATATTGACACACTTAGGTCATGTGAGATGTGAGACCTGCATATTACTTCCGGCTCCGAGGTGACAGGGGTGAAGGGTCGTATAAACAGCCCACACAAGCCATGTCCAGAGTCTCACACATAGGGATTTGAAGCCGGGCCGCCCACATGAGTAAACCCAATGTGTTAATCACTCAGCCACCGCATGGCCCTCCCCACTAGAAAAGTGCCCTCGAACTCTAATGTCCTATAGTAATTAGTATTTACAACAAACATTCCCCTATGAAACATCAAGCTTAACTATAACACTAACAGACCTGATTTATTTCAGGTTTAATCTCAACCACCTATGGGAGGCATACTGGTTCATCGTTGCATTTTTAACATACATGTAGCATGCACAACAACAAATTATAATTAAATCTTTCACTGTCTATGATCAGACACCCATGTAATATGAAGGGCTGTGAGAGAGTTGTGATTGAAAGCTTTTCCTCACAAAACCAAACTCAATGGGGAATGAGAAATGTATCACAAATCTGAATCAAGCTAACACACCCAAGGATTGAACCTGGGGCATTTGATTTTAAATTGAAAGGTGGAGACAATGGCCTCCACACAAGGTCTTCTTGTCTGCTTCACTAGTTCAAATAAAAGTTTAAAAATAAGTCTTTTTCTAGAAAAAGAAGGCAGGAACACTTGTTTTGTGGTTTTCAGCATTTATTTTATACTTGTATCTGATCTGTTGTAATGGCACAAAGCAAGAAGACAACAACAAGGTCATCTCAGCTTTGCCGATCATTCTCAAAATACATAACATTGTTAACAAACAAGACAACTTTTGCTTGCATTCCACATATCATCATGACATCATCTTTAGTACACGCAAACAGACATGTCAATTTTTCAGAGACTAAAAAGGGACCTGCCAGAGGTATTGTTGGGATATCTTTGGATATGATATAGCTATATCTAATCTGTAATTCTACCGTGATTGTGACTAACAAAATAATTCTAAAAGTATTTAGTAGGTAGAAAAGTACCAGTAAATGTAAGATAACAAAAATAAAAACCAGGTACATGTGTGCAGGTTGTTTACTTTAGGTAAGAAAACAAACTTCCTAAGACCAACTATACTACTGCTGTGTAAGCTAAATTCATAATTTTCTATACATAATTATAATAATAGATTTCACCAAGGGACAGCAAACATCTGGAAAATTGATTAGTAATTAATCCCCCCCCCCCCCTTCAAAAATAGAAATAGGATAGTTGGCATGTCTAATGAAAACTGAATAATAATAATAATAATAATAATAACAACATCATTTATATAGTGCTTTATCCCCCAAAGCGCTTTACATTGTATTTACATTACATAACTTAACCCTAAAGAAGAACACAATATATACATCTGGTCTAGTCATCATCAAAGGTGATCTTCTTCCCCTGGTAGGGCACGAGTCCACTCTGTGCTTTCCTCTTCTTGCTGGCCTCCCATGATGGATGAAGCTTCTCACTCGGCTTAGCCACAGCAGCGCTGGGTTCTGGCACACACAAAGCATTGAGGAATCATTACAACAATGTTCAACACGAGTGTATAAAAAGGAGACATGAATGAATGAATGGATGCATTTTATAAACAGATAAATGGGTACATAAACAAATGAGTACTGTAGACACAAAATACATACATTCATACAAGTGTAGACAACAAATTTCAAACACTTGAACATGATACAAATGAAGCTCACACAAAAGCACTAAATCAAAATGCAGTAATGCAGTTGTAGTTAGTTCTATGTCAAACTGTGAAACCGCAATACACCCTCAACAGTCTTTTGAAGACAATATAAATCAATATAAAATATATAAATAAATAAGAAGTAGAAGACGAAGAAAAGAAAACCAATACATGTTTGTCACTACACAAACCTTTTGAGGGAAATTTGCTGCCAAATGACTCTTGATGCCTGGGTCTGTGGATATAAAGAGAAAACAAAATATATCATGTGCTGAAAAGTTGTTTTAGGTGAGAGCATACATGTATCCGTATGAGCTCTGATTAATGTCCTTCTGGCAAATATATAAAAGCATCCATACTGTTATCTTACAATAAGTTTAGCGTAGAAGAACAGACCTGACGACATGATGTTAGGAAACGTTCTAAAATCCTATATGTTAAGTCTTTATCCACTGAAACCTTTAAAACATACATGTAGGCATATACAATCATTTTTTTAATACACAAGAACAATGTTTGTGATGATGATATTGACAATAATAATCTAGTAATAATAATATAAATAATCATAATAACAACAATAATAAAAATAGCGATTATAATAATAATAATAGACATTATTTTATAGGTGCTTAAACACACAACTACAAACTTAAAAGGCACTTGACTAACAATCATCCCCTTATCAAACAAATCTTGAGTAATTCTGGAATGATATCAGCCTCTTGAAAAGCATAATGGTTTATCTGTCTCAGAGGTTCCCAAAGCAACAAACTATCATGATCCACTAAAGAAGGGTTAGTTGAATGTGCATATATATGGAACTTGCGGTGGTCTGTACCTCCAACAAGGTTATTAAGAACCTCTGCTCTGGTCAAAAAGAACTGCAAATAAAGAAAAAATACGTCTGAGCTTCTCCTCACCTGTCATGTGGCCTCCCTCTATCACCAAAGTCTCCCCTCCCACGTCCTCGGCCACCTCTTGAGCCGCCCCAGCTTCTACCTCTTGAGCCGGAGTCGTCCCAGCTTCTACCTCTTGAGCCGCCCGAGCTTCCACCTCTTGAACCGCCCCAGCTTCCACCTCTTGAACCGCCCCAGCTGCTCCCCCTAGAGCCGCCCCAGCTCCTCCCCCTAGAGCCGCTGTCTCTATTCCAGTTGTTTCCCCTGCCTGTGTCACCTCCCCTGGGGTGACTAGGACGGCCTCGGTCAGTCTTCGCCCATCGGCCACCGCGCCCTCTGAACCCAGACGACCTTCCGGAGTTGCAAGATCCGCGATCACCGTCTCCAGTGGAATGCGGGTTGTAAAACATGGACTTGGCATTCCTTTGGTTACCCCCCTCAAAGTCTTCATCATCTACCAAGTCTTGAATGTCTGGGTCCGAGTCATAAGCAGCTCCCCTGTCCATAGTGTCATCATTGTCATCACTACCAGCAAAGAAAGGATCATCTGATGGACCTTTCGAAGAGCCGAGACCTTCGTTTAAAAGGAAGCTCGGGACACTCTTCTCTTTCTTTCGCTTCTTTTTTCTTTTGGAACCACTCGAGGGGGATGTCTTATCACTGTTATCACTATCGCTATCAACCCCGATGGTGCCTCCCTCTTCAAGATTGAATTCCTTCACAACACACTCTTCAGACTGAGTGTTCCCAGGTGTAATCTCTGTAGAATACTCATCCTCCGATTCTGATGTGTCATCATCTGAAACCTTTTCAGGTTCTGTTCTCTGTTTGGATTTGGAAGATCTCTTCTCTGTTATGGACACTTCTGTAATATCCTCCTTTTCTGATACTTTCTGTTCTTTTGACTTTTTCAGAACAATACTTTTTTCAACAGAACTCGAGTCATCAGATGAAGCAGATTCACTCTCGGGTTCAGACGTGTTTTCTTCATCTTCACTAGAATCGTTTTTCTCAAGAGTGTTTTCTTCATCTTCACCAGAATCGTTTTTCTCAAGAGTGTTTTCTACATCTTCACCAGAATCGTTTTTCTCAAGAGTGTTTTCTTCATCTTCACCAGAATCGTTTTTCTCAAGAGTGTTTTCTTCATCTTCACCAGAATCGTCACTCGCATCATCCTCTAAATCACTTTCCCCAGCATCAGCGTCACTTCCGCTATTGTCTTCACTGTGTGGGGGATCTGCAGCGCTTTCTGTGACATCCTCCTTCAAGCTTTGTGAATCAATCGACTCTGATTCCTTCACTTCTGAATTTTCAACTTCATCCTCCACATTCAATTTCGCTCTCTTGACTTCACTGACATCTTTAGTTTCAACGTCCAGGTCACTTTTACTCTTCTTCATCAAGCTTCGTTTCCTCGCAAATTTCCGCTCTGCGTGTCTCAGCCCTTCTTTGCCCATCCGTGACTCAATGTAGGCCTTGGTCATGGTCTCAGATGCATTGATGTTCTCTACATTATGTGTATGCTTCTTCTCTTTCTGTTTCTTGGTTTTGAACCTGCGGCCAGTTTGTTTGACCAGCAGGAAAGCCGACAAGTCCTTCCAGTCTGAGTGCTGACCGCGGAAGTCCTTGACCACCTTGGACATCAGAGGGTGGTCAGCAAGCCTGGCCAGAGCTCTGGGACCAGACGACATACTCACCTGGGACAGGAATGAGATTGTTTTAAAATAGAATATAACACATAATTTGTTTATCCAGGTACAGGGAATGCACCAGAAACAGGAAATACATCTTTAATACACAATGTGTTCAAGAATAGTACAACACAAATGTACATCAATACAGTAATATTCCATAAAATCATGAGGTATAAAATAGCTTTATGCCAAGGATGACAAGAAAACCCAAATCAGTCATGGTATACTGAACTGGCCCCTTTTTAGTCCTAGCATGAATAATATGCTTTTGATGATTGTAAATCCCTTTCCCTTATAGGCTAGAAGTAAAAGTAGACTGAAATTTCCATTGGATAAAGGGACAGCGGCAATGCAATGGCTATGGGATCATGACATTTTATTGAATCAATTCTATTTTCTTTTGGACGTCATGCAGTAAAGTACCAAAACAGAAAAGCGACAATCTTTTCACTTTTGATAATAAAGAATTAGCACAGGAGGAAAGAAGAAGATGGAAGACCCTTGTCTGTGGCCTGTACCCTGATAAAGGTGGCTGACAATGATGATGAATAAAGTAAAAATAAACAATCAATTACCTTGCAGACATTCTCAAAGGTAGTTGCATTTGCAAGGGCATACTTGGACACTTTGTCTGGCTTCAGTCTCTGTAGAGAGAAAAAAAAAAGACTTTGAATATTGGACCCTTCGTGGCAGTCTTTGACACAGTCATTGCAGACAAAAGCATGTCAAGCTCTTTCTTTGCCTCTTGCCATCTACTCTTACAGCCATTGACTTTTCTTTTCATTCAGCTTCTCCCCAACACAAGCCTGTATATGGCAACAAAAGCTGGAATATAACAAAATTGTTTGAAAGTATACAAAGATTCATGTGTACAATTTATCCAAATGAGATGATTTCAAACCCAAAGTCAGTTGGACAAAACAAAACTCACTTTGATAGAGTCAATTTCTTCAATCAGTCTTTGAGCTTTCGCAATGTTCTGTTCCCGCTGCTCATCTGTACCCCTACGGATTGAATCAAGACAGAGCACATAAGTTAAACCCTAAACATAATCCAAAAAGGACATTATCCAAATGTGAATATGCATAGAAAGACATGTAATGAATCATAAACAAATGTAAGTGATTGGTAGATTTATCTTCAATCATGTTACACAGTAGAAATGCAAGGGTCACTAGAGAACAAATTTAATACATGTATGTATATCAACCCTTTCTACACTCAGTCCTGTGGTACATCCATGGTAGCATCAATATTAGTATTGTGCTATTTGTTTACTCATAATATTCACTTAAAGTCCACATGGGAAATCATGACATTTGTTTTTTATCCTGATGATACAATTTGTCTGACAGCATGCTTTTCTGTTTCCAATGAACATATAATGGTTACATCGAATACGCTTACGAAACCAGCTCTGTTTGCAAAAGAAAGATTCTATGTACAACAAAGTGAAAGCCAACAAAATGTATACTTACTTTTTCTTTTTCAGTTTGGTGATTGTCTTTGTCAGTTTATTGATCACCTGAACTTTGCTTCTCTTGACAGTTTGCCTCATGTTTACAACCTGAAATTTGATCAAACAACAAGTCAGTTGGGTACTCACAAGTCATAAAGATGAAGATCCAACACATCTTTGTTGTCTTGTAAGCAATCATTCTAGTTCTAGTCCTACCACACAAGAAAACAGATTTGAATCAAGAAAGAAATCAATTGGTGTATATTATGTAGCATTACATGTACATATGTAGTTAAATAAATGTTCATTAAGGAGCTCTAGATTAGTTTTTAGGTTGTTGTTTTTTTTAAGTGACAGCAGGTTTATCTCTATTAGGACACTGTGGTAAGTTGTTCCACACTTTCGGGGAGGAATACAAGAACAACGTCAATGATCATTCCCCTGTTGATGTATGATTCATGGAAGGTATTATAAATATAATAATAAATGCTTGTCCAGATCTCAACGGTCTAGATGGATTTTAATAGGGTTTCATTAAATCAACAAGATAGTAAGGAGTACTATTTTATTGAAACATTTAAAATGTCAACACAGCAATTTCATTATCCAGGATTTTACCAGTGCAGTCTATGAAATGACTAAATCAGATCTTGTTGGAAAGCGTATGTGGGCGACATACACACACCTATAATGTAAGAAGCCGTAGATCTATGAATCAGGACTGTCTGGAAAACATTATAATATGATTTTTATGACTGTAAAGATCTAAGATCTACTTGTAGAAATGCAATTGAAAATAAAGGATAAATAATTACAAAAGATTGACTACACTGTAAATTGTAAATATTACCTTGTTGTTAAGTGCCATCAAATCGATGGAGGCAGTCGGTGCCAGGTCAATACTCCTTGAAGAGTCCATTGGGAAGACTTAGACGAGACTCAATCTGACAGAAAAGTCACACAGGTTAAATTGGCCTGTCTTGTTTGAACCTGTAAAAGGAATATTTTGAAAATGAAATAATATATAATGATAAATAAATTATAAACAAAATTTGACAGAACTAAACATAAGTTTCTTTTCATGAGAAACATAGTTTTTTTAATAAATAAGGTAGACTCTAGATCTATTCGCCCCCCGGTCCCATCATAAAATTGTTTATATTGGACCGATGCGGATTCGAGCGCGCACTAGGCCCCTTTGTGATTCTGCCTAGAGCCATCATTGTCATTCATTCGCCTCCAGGGCCTAATCCAGGCTAGGTCATTGTTATCGAACTCTGATAGTGATAGAGATTAGAATCTAGTCAAATGAATAGACAAAAGCTCCAACCTTTGTCTTAATAAAAAAAAATACGATATATAGGCCTAACGCTAGATTCTAGATCGTCGGCCTATCAAGCTCACTCAGAGTGAGCACGGTCGTTAATATGCAATTTCTAGTTTCAAGTTCTTAAGATTAAAATTAAGACATCTAAATGTAAATGTTGTAGAAAACAAAACAGAGTTTAGTTGATAATTCAGTCGTTTTACTGGCGAAAATACGGGGTCCCCATTTCCCCGACAGTTCTAGCTAGAAATACTAAATTTCTATAGGCCTACAACTTGACTAACTACAATGCGATAGGCACGCTTACTTTCATTCTCAATCGAGAACGAAACCTCATCTTTAATTTATCTTAACTCTAGGCCAGACAGCGTGGATTTCTCTGCTCTAGACCTAGCAGACGACAATCTCCTACTCTCACCAGCCCCTCAATCACACACCACGTGCGGGGTCAAGGCATGCTCTTTATTTTGTCAGCGCGCAGGGCCGTAGCGTAGGAAGGAGTGAACAACAAACCTGACGTGAATACTGGTCTGGTAAAGTTAATTCGTCCCTTTATTTGTTAACACAGCAAAGAAGAATAGTTGCTTAATTATCAATGACACGTAGGGATCACAATTCCACCAAATATATGGACCCCAGTTCGAGCGACATCGGGACAGCCCAGTTTCTAAAAATAAATCGGGTCGGTATAAAATTGTTATGATGGGACCGGGGTCTGACCAGAGAAGAAAAGCTGTCATTCTCAATTCTCATAGTTAGGAGAGTAGATCGATCTGTCTATCTAGACTTGGGGACTAGTTTACGAAAGCGGTCCCTGGTGGTGTGTTGGTGGTGTGTCATTTTTCCTGGGGGTGGGGAAGCGGGGGG
>JAUELK010287767.1:0-14777 GCA_031471215.1 Gastropteron pacificum | reverse complement strand
AGCCATGATTTAGGACTGAGCCAGGTGAATGTCACATCATTTTCTGTAGCCCTGGTGCTTGAACTTGTGTGACTGAAAGTCACAAAGTTGACCACAGCATGTGGACAGCACAACTGTATCAACTGACTTGTCTCGATGTTTTCTCTAGATGCAGAGAGTGCCCTACAGAAAAAGCGGTACAGCAAAGAGGAGTTACTCAAGACTCAACCCGAGGCTGAGGGGCATTCAGCAGACAAGATGGCCGACTCAGCCCCAGACAACACCAATGGTGCACATGTGGGGCCAGACGCTGTCAAAACCTCTGCCAACTAAATCGCCGGGATCCCATACAAACTTCTTAAATAAAGTGCGTCTCGGTGGATCATCTTGCTAGATAGTAGGCCTACTACATGTACCGGTACTACTAAATGTACTGGTATTATCGTAACTCCAAAACACAATCAGGGTCCGTGAAATAATGATAACAATAATAATAAATCACATATATAGCGCTCATCCCTCAGTCGGCTCTGAGCGTTTTACAATGACACTGTCTGTCACTCCGATAGTACTCTGATATCTGACAATGCTGTAAACTGTCAAGGTGCAGAAGACTCAGTTCGTGCGGAAATTATACATTATAAATGTTGAATGTCAGAAATATATGATTTCTTAAACGGAGCAAAATTGAAAATAGAAATGAATAAATACATGGTTAAAGTATATTGAACTTGAACGTAAAATAGTGGTGAAATTGTTTTTTTCAATGTTCTTTTTTATTCCTTCATGTTTCTTTGTGTTTAGTGTTTGTTCTCCTGTAGTATTTCTTAAGTGTTTCAAGGGGCCTGGTGACATGTGACCGAGCGATGTAAACAACGATCTGGGCTATGTTCACAATCAAGACGTTAGGTAAATCTTTGCAAAAGAAAAGTTGTTGAGCGGCCGGATAGAACAGTCCAGACCTGGCTTCTCTCCTTGGACATATCGCCTACTGACAGGACATCCCACGACTGCAGCCAATATATAATAGCCGATTTGTATAGCGATTTTTCTCTTTGAGCTCAAAGCGCTTTACATCTATTACTCCCCCGACAGGCTACTAACGCATACAACGCATAATACATTACAAACATTGAATACAAGCACAGATGGAAACTAAAAGAAACAGATAGATGACGGCACTTCCACGGAGGCCCGGTACAACAGACCATATTGTCATCCATTGCCTTGTGACAAGTCTTACAGGAGGCAATACAACAGTCCTGAACGCAGGGGAGGAGTTATAAGAATGGACAGGAACATTCAAAATGGAGGTATAGCCATTCGATAGTACTACTACCTAAGACGCACGTTTTTAACATGTACTTTGGCTAAATATATCCTGCCTTTTGTTAGGTAGATGTTTGTGATGGCGTTTAAATTCTTAAGATACAATGTAAAGCGCTTTGGGCCCACTTTGTGGGAATAAAGCGCTATATAAATGATGTTATTGTTATTATTATTATTATTATTATTATATGACTCCACAGACTGACCACTTGGTGACCAAATTGAGAATAAGGACGACACTTGGAGAAAACAAGAACACATGACTAAAATCTTTGGGTAGTACGATGTGATAAAAGGTTTAATAATAATTTTAAATAAATGTTACAACAAGATTTAAATAAACTTATAACTGAGTAAACATGATGCAACAAGGAGCTCTATAACTTAATCATAAGCTACAATCAGCAGAACTTCATTAATAAATTATCAAAACAAATGCAATCAACATCGAAGTTTCCTGATCATGCAAGTACGAAGACAAAGAGTATGATGAGTATGATTACAACACAAAACACTGGTTTATAATACATCAGTCTACGTTGCATGGACTAAGTAAATAAATAATGTTCCTATTCAAGCTTGATGTAACATTCAACAGTTTTATGGGAAAAACAGATGTATTAGCTATGATTACAACATAACATAGTCACATCCATTCTTTCTCTACATTCCATAATATAAATGCACCATAAATCATATAACAAAAGAAAAGAAATACAATGCACACGTAATTCAAATGATTGGCAAGTTTGTATCGATGGAATGATGCTAACATTTAACAAGAATTCCTGTCTGAAAAACAGAGCATCGTAAAAATGATAATACTACATGCAGTAGTAATGGTATCATTCAGGAACAAATCAAATCAGTGATGGACTACATTTATTACATTTATTATTACTTTTTATTTTCACAATTTATTTTAACAAATGTCAATATTGGCAAAGAGAAACGAACATTCATCAAAAGTTAGTCCAGTCTTTAGTCAACATGGCAGATGCAATCAAACAAAGATAAGAAAGAAATGCCAAAAAGCTAGAGCCAATTTGGAATGCGTAAGAAAAATTCCTGTAAATAATAGCACAAGTAATAATAATGATGATAATCATAATAACAAAAAGCATTTATATAGCGTATTTCCTTGCCCAATGGCAAGCTCATGCAATCAACAAAAGTTCACCAACATAAGAAAAGTCTGTCTACAGTGACACTGATATGGCAGAAGCTGTCACGCATAAAGTGTGACAAATGGAAGCTGACTAGATAATGATGACAATAATGATAAGTCACTTATATAGCGCACATACCAACCAAGGTGCTCTATGGCGCTTAACAATTCCAATCAGAAATACGATCGGACAAATACAAAACAAAACATAGTGGTATACAATACTGGGTGTGAAAATTGAGTGAAAAAGGAATGACATTTAATGACAGGGAGTTACCACAAAGATCTTGATATAAAAACGAATACTGTACACACATTGAAAACAGTGATTCTTTTTTTACATTTTGTTTTTCTTCAAAAAGCAAAAGCACAGGTGTCTCTCAGTACAAGAAAGCTGTATACTTTTCCCTATCTATTGTAAAAGGTGATTTGAAAAAATAGTTACATGTAGATAGAAGAAAAGGCCAATTTAGAAGGTAAGAGCTATGGTATCCGCGGGACACAATGTCTTCAATATTTTTGTATATTTCACATTCCGTTGAGTCAATGATCTGAGAGACATGTAATGGTTCTTCTATGTTGCAAAATACAGCGAATAACATTGAAGACTTTCTGTTTCCACATCAAACTAGATGAGCAAAAAACAGTTCCTGCAGCAAAAATGTGCCCTGCTAGTTTTGCATCAGAGCAAAGCCAGATTCAGAGAAAATGGTGAGGAATGAGCAGGGTTTTGGGAGTTAAAACTCACACATACATGGTTTTTATGTTTACTTAGAGGAACAAGTGTTTCAAACTTCATTCAATAGCACAAACAGAAGAATCTACAGCCGCATTCTGAACCAAAACTGGGTGAGCGTATCATATTTCAATGAAAACGTTTGGCTCATTACATCCTGTCATTGCATTTCTTGGCCCTCAGCCTAAGCTGAGTCTAGGTAAAAGGTTGAGTGCTTGATCTCTGAAGAAGGAGAAGAAGTAAAAGAAGGTAAAAGGTTGAGTGCTTGATCTCTGAAGAAGGAGAAGAAGTAAAAGAAGGTAAAAGGTTGGGTGCTGGAATAAGGAGAAGAAGTAAAAGAAGGTAAAAGGTTGAGTGCTGGATCTCTGAAGAAGGTGAAGAAGTAAAAGAAGGTAAAAGGTTGAGTGCTTGATCTCTGAAGAAGGAGAAGAAGTAACAGATAGAGAGCAGCATATAGCTTGAACTGGGATGTCAAGCAGTCAATACTCATCCAAATTAAGACCATTACAATAGAATGAATCGCTAATCAGGGCTTCCACTAAGTGCCCTCTGTCTTACTTAACTTAAATCTCTCTGTGCCAAGAGGCACATAAGGCATCGTAGTGCCACCTGTCTGCTAGGTACAAAAGGATCTGTCAATCAATGAGAATCTGCAGGATATGACAATTGGCAAGACTAGACTTGGGTCATTTTCTAGAACATTCTACACCTTATTGTTACCTGAATGACAATCATGAGCGAAATCAGTATTTACAAGATTTCCCATCAAAGATCTCAAGTACTCTGGTGAGAGAAAAAAAGCAGACACATTATTTTTAATGCAGCAAAACAATATACTACAGTATTAGAAGACAGAAATATTTCTTCAGAGAAAAAGAGTCGTTGTTTGTTTAGTTGTTTGTTGTCTTCTTTCGTTTTCAAAATGGTGACAACAAATCAGCTGCCCACAACAAAATAAAAATGCAAAGGAAGCAAGAAAAAAGATAACAATATGAACAAATCACTATCCCTACAAATTACATATGTTTCATGATACACATAACAAAATGTATGGCTGTAACAATTCTTACCAGAGTGTACATCCTCAATTCAAAATTGATTGGCCTTCATTCAATGACTTAAGATCTACAGGGGCTCTATGTTGGTCTGGCTATTTGTTTGTTTGTTTTGTTAGCTGTTGTTGCTAGTGGTTGTTTGTCATCATTTTAACCCGATGTCTTTTCTGAAAATCACAATGCAGGGCATTATCTGACACTGACAGGTGTGTTGATGACTAAGCAAACATTTACAGCAAAGCTAAAAACAATTAAGTTATGACAGTAAGTCTGTACCAGTCACAATCTCAACAAAACATTTCCAATAGACAACAAGACAAAATAATATTGACTTTGTTTCCTCGTATCGCCAAATATGGATAGACAAAATAGATTACAAACTAGAGTTTCCAAGTGTCCAAGTACTTTGTGATTAAAGAAAATGTGATACACAACAAACTGTACAATACAGAGTTGAAAAAAATGAAACATCATAAAAAAAATAAAACAAAAATGCAGTGACTGTGAGAATGAGTTGAGCCCACTGAAATCTTGGAGAGCTCAGTGAGTTCAAGGACAGCAGTAAATAATATAACACTATAATACATAATCATTGAGAATGAAGCCCATAAAAGATCAAAAGTAATGATAAAGCTCTCTGCTTAGTAAGCATATCTTGGGACCAATGAACTCACAGTTAGATACAACTATTGAGAAAGACTATAATGAATGAGCTTGCCGTAGAGCGGGGAAAAGCGCTATAAAAATGCTATTTATTATTCTATTATTATTAACTTCAAAACCGTGCTGACAATCTGTACAAAACTCCATGACGGTTCCATACTTCACAATAGTCTGTTTATATGTTCGACTATCAATGTTTGTTATATTACAGTGGTAAGTAATGTGGTATGATTTTTTAATATATTTTTTTTTTTAAGTTGTTCTACCTCATCTTCATTCAAAGTATAACCACATTGACTAAGTACCTGGCACAACAAACAGTTTAAATAGACTAGGATCAACCAACATAAGTACATACCACAATAGTACTGGACAAGTGATTTGTATGTTACACCAACCAAAATACTACACAATGCACTACAACAAAGTACACTTTGAAAATACTTTGTACAGGCTAGATACGTCTTATCACGTTGTAATAAATGAAATAGACTGGAGGTACACATTCAGGTATGAAAGGCAAGAATTCTACTTAAAGTTATCATGACAATCATATTGTTAATCTCAGTTGGTTGGACATTTACACCCCAAGCCGCATATTTACGTCATAATTGAAGGCAAAAACTATGTTTTAACTTCCATCTATGAAAGGGAATAGTGAATAGCCCACATATTATTAACTGCCCACATGAACCATGTCCAGAATGTGTAATACAGGAATTCAAATCCAGTTTGTTTGCTTGGAAACTAAAGTGAGTTTCAGCCATAATTAATCTCAATCTTCACAGTTGAATTAATCCATTTTTTTAAAAGTGTGTGAGATACAAATTCACAGTGTATTAAAGATAACAGTAGCACTGAATAATACCAACATGGGGGCAACAAACAAAGCTAAACGACAAACAAAAAGGTAAGCCTTAACAAAGATTGAACCAATTCCTTTATCCATAACACTGAAATACTGATGAATGTGTCTAAAGAACAACAACAACAAAAAAAGGAAGAAAAAATGGTAGACCTTTGTCAACTTTCTTTTTTTAAAGAATGGACTTTAATAGCCATTGATGCCTTCACTTAAACTCAACATTATGCTTGTTAAAAGGAAGATCAAAAGGCTTGTGTCTATGCAGGTATTAAATTGAAATAAATGTTTTCAAATACATGTAGGTGTAATATGTTTCTGATTATCAGCTTGCATGATTGTCGATACATGAATACATAGTTTACACTTGCAAAAGAGATAATAGCATGCAATAAACACATTATTTTAAAAACCCTCTGTAATTCTTGCCATATGACTGCTATACAACAGGTTTTCACATACAGTCACAACACGAAACTAGCCAAAGAGAATTCCACAAATTTTGAACATTTGTCACAATCATGAATTGGGGTGCCACACATACAGGCATAAAATAACATAAGCAAGGAACCGAGTAACTGTAAGGAGAAAGACAAAAACAAACTTTATTTTTTAATTTTTTATTTAAGAAATATTGAAATCATAACGGATTGAGTGATTGAGGTTTTTTCAAGCATGATCTTCTTTCTTCTATATAGTCATACACTGTTGACATAGTGACAATCATATTATGAATGTGACTTATGAAGTGTTCTTGTGTTCAATATTAAATCAACATTACACATTATACTTGATAAATGAGTCAAATGTACTCATTCACTTTGAAGCAGAAAACAAATGTGAGCACATTCTATGTTTGAACAGAAAGTTTGCATGTTGGCACATCTAGAAGAAGGAAGAAAAACACACAGCATAGATACTATACACATGACAACACATTCATTGTGAAGTGCCCTATATTAGATAAGTGGAGGCCCAGAGGTCAATCAACAAATATTTGCTCTGACTGTGCCAGTTTAAAGAAATATATTTATAACAATTATGTGAGCTGAAATGGGATTTAATTCACATTCCATAACATTTTAACGAGGGCATCTGCACCAACATGTAAATGTATTCAACTAGCAAGATCTGAAATTGATCATTGATTAAAGTATATGTACAAGAAAAATTCGTTGAAACCAAATAAAGAGAGAGTTTCTCTCCGCTGAACATTTTCCATGGAGCATGACTAGACAGGCCAGCCAACACTACTACTACTATGGTGTGTCATCCAGCTGGTAAGTTTAAAGTTTCAGTACTTGTTCTTTGGCACTGTTCGAGTGTAAAATACACATACACTACAGCTGCAGACATGCAACATTGCCCTAAACTGTTTATGGCAAATATTGAGTTACAGCAGTAATGGTTGAAACTTGTGACATTGTATTTTCGATGAAATCACTTGCTGTGACCATGCTGAGATATGAACACAAACATGAGGTTCTTAAAACAACAATATGTTGAGAAGATGCCCAGACTCCACACAATGATTGGGGAGTCACTGTGCATTGCTATTCAATTCAAGACTCTCATGCAAACAATGATGTGTTTAATAGGTTCCTACCAAGAGATGGTGAAAGAATAAGTCAGCAACTTCCCTGTAGCTTGTTGCTAAAACATTACACCATAAGTACTGATTCACAAACTACATAATCATATGTGCTTGCTATGTTTGCTATACCTCCCAGTACTGGAAGTTGAGTTGTTGACTAAAGTCTTTGCACCCAGAGGGACACAAATTTGTTTTTTTAAGTGGTGGGACCTGCATAATTATGTCCAGCTCCTATAGGTGGTGTTAGATAGTCACATAAACTACCACCTTGACCCATGTCCAGATTCAAACCACAGAAAGCTGAGGTGGTTCCTGAATGCATCAGAAGTGTTGAAAACAAACTACATGTATAGCTGTATCTAGTTAATGAACTTGAAAAATATGTATATACAAACCAGCTACCATCATCAGTGTCAAAATGTGTCCATATGTGAATACTACAAACTTCTAAAACAAACAAACAATGAAAAGCTTCTTTAACTAGCATCGGACCAAGCAGATCTCTGCTAAGAAATTAAAACATTTTTTTCTAAATCATCTGACGAGTATTTGAATTCAATATTAAGATAAAACTAAAATAAAAAACGTCCAATTTGAGCATAGTCTTAAGGCAAATACATACATAAACTCTTAAAGCAAATTGGTATTTTCTTTTTGTGATCCACTTTTTGGATTGTGTAAATTAATTGTTAATCATGGGTAAGATTTGAAAAAAGTCGTATCTAAGTCGTTATCGATAATAACAATATTGATAAAAAAGAGCGAAAGTATATCTCTTTATCCCACTCTGAAGCGACACGGATTAGATGATCCAAGAAGAATTTCCCTCGAGGATCAATAAAGTATATATTTATATTGTCTTATTATCTTATCTTTCTGTGAGTACACATGATACGACTTTCTGGAATCATACCCATGAAATGTGAGTATGGCATCGAACAATAAACTTCATATACTGACAGAGATGAATCATAGTTGTTGATCAAGGTGTATGTCAGTACCAAATTCATCTATGTTCTGATGGAATGATGAAGATGAAAATGCAAGAGGAATCGGAAGTATTGAAGGATGGATTAGAGAATGACACAAATCAAGGAGTATTTTAAAAAATAATTGAACTTACAAAAGCTTTGATTACATTGTATCGTTTGGCAAGTGCATAGATAAGTTTGAGTTATAGGGAAGGAAATATATGAAGAAAGGAGAATATTAAAAAATACGAATAGAGTGAGCAAGGAGTGTGATTAAAAGCGGTGAAAATACATTTTACAAGACTATTTCTCAACACAGTGTCCTAGGAGCAGTGAAAAAAATAGTAGAAAACTGTATTTTACACTGTGTTTTAGTAAGGCAGTTAGAGTCAGGTGAAATAAAAAAAGAAACATCGAAGTGCATGATGTTGTTGATAGAAATATAAATCATCGTCTCATTGGAGAAAAAGAAATTATCATTAATTATCACAAATTATACAATAATCCATCAAAACAAATTTGAAAAAGAAACAGAAAGGGAGAATAACAATGAAATAAATACGTTTTGTATGAAGGTTTGAAAACAGATCTGTAAGGAGAAATTATCACAAATGAGATAAAAACAGAACATGAATTACTCTATCTAATTTTAGGCCAGTCACAGAATATGATCATCACTTATGAGCAACACAATTCGATCAAACACCAAAACAAATGAGCAATCAAAATTAAAATGATAATGATAGTAACGACAGAGGACAAACATAACGTCCATTAAAAAGCATTTACTGTCGGAAGTAAAAGCAAAAGCAAAGACCAATTTTCCATTTTGGTGGTTATCATATTGTCATAGTAATTAACTATTTCCATAAGATTCCTATTACGTAGTTGCATCGCTTTATACATTACCCTGCGAAATAAATAATGTTGCAAATCACTCTTCATCTGATTCATTCTCAATGCAAGTGAAACCATGTTTTTTTTAAATGAAACAGAACAAAAAAAAGTTTTTCATGGAATAAGAATGGTTATGGACTGGACCATACAAAACTGTTTCATCTAAATTCTATACAAATCAAATTGAATTCTTTAAGTCAAATAGAATACTCTGACATTTTACTGTTTCATCTAAATTCTATACAAATCAAACTGAATTCTTTACGTCAAATAGAATACTCTGACATTTTATGAGGAAAAAAGCTGAATGTAGATCTTTTGACCATATAAAATTCAATGCCATTCAAATGTAGACGGAGAAAACTGAATTTGTGTTAGGACCGGCTCTCCATTGTCCAGCATGTTAAGACTTAATTTTTAAAGGTAAACATCCAGTATGAAAATCTACTATTCGCCTAACTTGATAGACATTGTTTGAATTGAACACAGGTTCTATCATCCTGACATCAACATCACCAGACAAGACAAAACCTTGATGTTTGGCCATTGCATGCCGCAGTGGACTAAATGAATGCAGTCATGTGGGTCTCACAAAGACCAAACCTTATACTTGAGGCAAACAAAGACAATCAACCCCAAACAAGCATGTCTTCTAGCCCTAACTAGTAGTAGAGTCGCCCTCACCTCAAAACGATAATGCTGTTTTTGTTACTTAAAGTTTAACATGTGAAGTCATAATGGACATCCATTGAGCATAATAGTTTAGTGTTTGTGCTTTATATATCAGAACATAAGAGTCATATTTGTGGGCAGAAATGAAAAACAAAGAAAGTTTTGAGAATGACATCATTTCTCCAAAAATAATTCACCGAAAACTTCAGCAGAATCACTTGCAGTGACACACTGAATCTCACACCATATTTAATACGAAAAAAACAATGCAGTGCTCTCTGCCAAATTCCTGAAGTAACACATCAATTCTAACACAAATTTGTTCCCTTCAAGATCACCATTATGGAGATTTTGCAGAACTCAAAGTGAGCTTAGCAGCTTTTAGGTCCGCTTGATTTCTCTTGCTGGTCATACGATATATCAAGAAGCCTGGGACCTTCGCCACCTTTAAGCCTGTCTACTGGGTCCTTCGCCACCTTTAAGCCTGTCTACTGGGTCCTTCGCCACCTTTAAGCCTGTCTACTGGGTCCTTCCCCACCTTTAAGCCTGTTTACTGGGTCCTCCGCCACCTTTAAGCCTGTCTACTGCGTCCTACGCCACCTTTAAGCCTGTTTACTGGGTCCTTCGCCACCTTTAAGCCTGTTTACTGGGTCCTCCGCCACCTTTAAGCCTGTCTACTGCGTCCTACGCCACCTTTAAGCCTGTTTACTGGGTCCTTCGCCACCTTTAAGCCTGTTTACTGGGTCCTTCGGCACCTTTAAGCCTGTTTACTGGGTCCTTCGCCACCAGCCTCTGAGCCCTGAGGTGGTGGGGGCGTGGCAGGTCTCTGGCACAGGCTGGACAGCACACCCAGCCACTCCACCTTCTCCTGCTCGTCCTGCATCTTGAATGTCAGGCTCTTGCCTTTGGTGCTGCGTAACAGCAAGCGATACCGTGGCTCCCTGCACATACTTGACATACCATCACTGCTGCCTGTGTGGACACAATGGAAAAAAGGTGTCAAAAAATCCTCCCAATTCTCTTCTGCTCTACTTTAAATACAGAATCTCACTATATCTTACAGGCCCAGCGCCTGATGATGGATTTGTGTGCTCTACAGTATCCAGTATCCAGTATGTGTTTTTCTTGTTTTTGATTAATGAATATGCACACCAAGTTTCTCCTTGCTGTAGGAACTGGTTCAGAAGTTATGAAAAATTGTCTAACTTTCCCAACTCAGAAGGCCATGTCTCCCAAGTCTCCCCTACTATCCATCTGTACATGATTTATTTTGTGAATGTATGTGTGTAGGTATGTCTGTGTGATTGTGCGCCTGTTATGGGTCTGTGTGAGTGCTTAGTCATATGTTTTTTAAGTCATTGTAATTTTGTTGTGTCCACATGTCATGTAATACATCCAAAACAAATTTCCATGTTAATGGATCAATAAAGTTCATCTTGTCTTCTCTTGTCTTAAAAGAATATAAGATTGGCTGCTGCTGTCATTCATTAGTAACAGGTACTAGGTATGAATGTATTATGCACACCACAAGTTGTCTGGCAGACCTGTGGAGCCATGGTAACCTGGCTTTCCCTTGAGTTGACCCCTTGTTCCTACTATTGTGCAATGAAGTCACCACTCAAGGCCAGATAAATGCTGTGTAAAATGTTGTCATCTACACTGGAAGAATAACTAATGTGGTATGTTCACTAAACCTACAATTTCACCAATCAATATGCACATTGAGAGACATGTCAGGAACAATGCTATCTAAGACATAGAAAACAGATCTGAAGTTAGACATTTTTCTATGTAAAATGACTGTTCTTCCTACTGTTCCTCCGTGAAGTTTGGCAGTCTTGGTATTTAGAAAAGGGGATTTCTCTCTTTAAATTATTTTTTTAAAACATCTACTACCTCACCTTTGTTTGCTGAAGGAGGTTTGATAATTTCCATGACTTTGCAAGAGTCCAAAGCCACACACTTGCTTGGAAAGCTGTCGTCAGTAGTCTGAGATGATAATAGGAGAAAGACGCAGCTACATTAAGTTGCAGTGTTAACTTTGACTTTCCGTATTACAATTTTATTACAATTCTATCAATTAGCAACTAATTCTTAAACTGTTGCATACTTAAATACAATGTGTTTTCCCAAAATGATGTTAACATATTCATTCATCATGATTACTTTATAATTTATAGTGTGTATGCTCTTCAATTGAAAAGTTACTTTCATATTAAAGATATACGGACAAATTATGGATAAGAAAGCTCAAATAAAACTGACAGTGAACTAATCAAAATGAAACAAAAACAAGAAAAAGCCAAGCTATCTAGTAAAAGTAAAAACAAAATACTAATTACAGAAGAAAGGTAACAAAACATCTCATTACACATTCTTCAAAAGAGAACAACCGTACTCCTTTTAACTATACTCAATTGAAGAGATTCATGTAAATGATAGGCAAAAAAGGCTTTTTGAATGACTGGGCGGGCACATGAATATACGTCCATGAAAACCCTGCTAGGACTGCTGAAGAAGAAGAACAAAGTGGAAACCAGGACCAAAAGACTCACTGCTGCATTAGCTGCCCTGTGGTACTGCAGGGATGGGGGGTTGTCTCGCAATATCACTTGCAGGACTTTCCAGCCTTTCCGCATGTGACGCTGAAAGGTGGGAGACAATTCATTGGCTTGAATCTTGCTTCCATTTAAGACAGTAAGTTTAAGCTTATCAACCTTATTTCTGTCTAACATGTAGTTTATCAATAACCCACATCATTTCCATGTGCTCCCGCATCATGCATGGTTTGGGTAGCCAAAAGGTAAGATTGCATGCTTCTTATGTAAAAAAACTGTATGTGTAATCCCGTCTCAGTAAACATGATTTTCTTTTACAACATATCTACCCTTTCCATGACATACTCCCCAATACCCAGGTGTTAAAAAGGGTCTAGCATCTAAACATAGACAGCACCTGTTTGGAACAAAATAAACATATGCATCTTTTCAATTAGGATGGACACAAGATACCATGTGATGCTTTCGACTCACATGACTTCAGAAAACAAACGCATCGCATTGAATAGACCATCCATTATTTATAACTAAACTATGTTATGTAGAATGATTAAGGTAGCGATAAGAGTTGAACAGAGTTCGGCAACCTCTAGATCTACTAGACAAAGAATCTAATCTAGATTCAGATCTAGTGTATTTGTTGATCGATCTATACCTTGGTCATATAGTAAAGCAAGAAAGTATAACACGACTTTAATAGAAACACCCTTCGCTTTTTTAACAAAAACAAGAACAAGGAAATTGGTTGCTTACACAAGTGCGGTCATGTGGTAATGGGGTTTTGGGTCACATGGTTTATAAAAAAATCCTCCTCATTGTAAAAGTGGAATTTAATGACAAGATGATTTGTTTTGGGAAAAAAATGAACCATATGCTAGTTATTCATTATGACAATCACTATTTGAGGATCTTACTTTTTTAGCTAAGAATCCATGCTTAACAGATCTGCCTTTCTTTATCTTGACACGCTCTCTCTCCCCATCTTCATCATTCTCATCTTCATCGGAAGAGCTGGAGTCGCTATCGGTACTGTCATAAAAACTGTTCCTCTTAGCGCCAAGGTTGATGGAAGTCTGTGGAAAATAAACAACATTTCATCTGAAACACTTAAGCATGCACTTCTCTGAGCATATACTAAGTAGAATAGTAAAACGCCTGACACTGATAAAAAAGGGATGAAAACATGTCCTACGTGAAATATATTCTTTAGTTAAAAATAAGCTTCACCAAATACTCTGTATTAAAATGTCAAAATAAGACTAATTCTTTTAATAGTGTAGACTTGACAGTATAAGACTTTTGTTCACAGCAGTGTACTCTAGCAGTTTAAGCACCTGAGTGCTCCTCAAGTTGTCTAGTGACCACACATTCAGTAAATGTGTAATGCAAGAGCTTGTAAAGATGTCACCAATGTGTAGTCAGTATTCTCAGTAAGCTCCTGGCAAAGCTGGATTTGTCCAAGTTATTAGCAAACAGCCAAAACAAAAAAGATGAACAAATTTGGGAAGTTTTTGTCACTCATATCCAAATAAAATTAATCACAAGCCAGCATTACATGGAAATTTAAAAAAATAAAAAGTCTAAGTCAGTAGAGTGTAAACTATATAACCTACCTCTCCAATCAACAAACCACAGCATTCTTTATGGACCCCCTAATCAGCTCAGACAGACATACAAATACATAAGACTGGCATTGGCCAATAAGAGTGAATAACTCCACGGCAGGGAATAGTAACAACAACATAGCAGACAGTCAAAACAAAAAAATGAAAACATTTGGGAAAGTCACTCAAATCCACAAAAGATTAATCACAAGCCAGCATTACATGAAAATTAAAAAGAAGAAGTCTAAGCCAATAGAGCTATGTAGCTTGTGACAACTCACAAATCTGTAGAGACGGTCGCCATCACTGAAGCGAGGGTTTACGCCACTGGTGCCGTCTTTGAGGTCTACTTCCTGTAGGTGGCCCAGCTTGACCAGTGCCTGGCCCATGGAGGCTCCAGAGCTGCGGTGACGCACCAGGGACCAGCGCATTAACCAGTCCACCAGGACTTTGCCTACACACAACACATTCAAATTATAATCTATTACTAATTGAGCTAAGAAAGAATGTCTTCACATGAAAGGCTTTTTTCAGGGCCACCAAGCAATTCTATAAACATATGAGCTGCATTAGGAATTATGTACAGGTTTACGTGGACACACTTAGAATGGAGAACTATATTTGGTTAATCCTCCTTACTCTATAAATTTAGCGATTGAAAAACCCAGGTTATTTTTTCAAAGTCCAAC
>JAUELK010287656.1:0-14786 GCA_031471215.1 Gastropteron pacificum | reverse complement strand
GTGTTCATGAAGTCACTCATTGCCTTTTTGTCACTGTGTTCATGAAGTCACTCATTGCCTTTTTGTCACTGTGTTCAGGAGCGTCTCAGCATGATTGGCCCAGAAGAGTTTGTCCAAGCTTTTTCAAAGGATAGACATCACACTGAGGTAAGCATTTAGAGCAAGTCTATCTCTTAATAACAATAATTGTCGAGTTTATCTAGCGCATTGTCTTGCTGTACAGCACAAATTTGATGCGCTTTACATTGTATTGTTACCCCAACAAACCTGTTTCATTCCAAAGCATTGGGTTTGTTACCAAGACCGCAATAATGTTGAATTTATCCTAAGTAGAAACCTGAAATGACAGGAAAATGTACATTATTTGCTGGTCTTGATTGATCTATGAATGGCATGCTAAATACATTTATTTTATCCTTTTACTAAGAAACTTGGTGTGGCATTGAATTTGAATGGCAGCTTTCTTTGTGGGGCAGTACCAACACAATTGTCATAGTTGAGTCATTTTTTTAACAATTCTTTATTCCGCTAACTATGAGCTTGATTGTCTTAAAATGCATTGTTTATATGTTTGTGCTGTCTTCCCAGGATGTGGATTACCAAGACATGAAGTCTACACACAACCTAGAGTCCTATGTGCAATGGTTCAACAGACTCAGTTATCTCGTGGCCTCAGAAATTGCCTCAGTAAGTTCTCTAGACTCTCTTTCTAAGACTTATAAAAATAGCCGATTTATATAGCGTATTTTCTCACTACACAGCAAGCTCAATGCGTTTTACAGCACATTATTACCCCAACAGACCTGATTTAATCTGATGCCATCTCAACCTCCTGGGAGGTACACTGGTAGTCCTGTCTGATCAGTGCCCATAACACAAAATACTAACAAGATCTTTCACTGTCTAAAGTCGAGTACCCATTTGACACTTGATTAAGGTGAGAAATGTGTGACAAAGTACTTTTTCCAAGAGTACACCTTGAAGGCAATTCCTTTCATCAAGGAACAAAACCATCACAGCCCTAAGCAGTGACTTGAATTTTACTTTTATACTGAGCTACACAGGCTGATATTCGTCTACTGATAATCTTCTTGTGTTCTGTGAACCTTCACAAAGTCATATAAAATATCTTTATCTATCATCTTTAGAATCTTAGGCACGTTTTTATCAAACACAATTTTTTCTACTAAGACACTATTATCTAAACCACTCCCTACTCACTGTGTTAAGAAAACCACAGACTGTTTAATACATGTCTAGTGTTACGAAGAAATCAGATAACATAAGAAGAGAAGATGAACTACATTCATCCATTTACATTTTCCTACTTTTACCCACAGCACATGAAGAAGAAGAACCGAGTGCGGATCATGGAGTATTTTATTGATGTGGCAAAGGAGTGTATCAACATCGGCAACTTTAACTCGCTGATGGCGATCATTGCTGGCATGAACCTCAGCCCCATCACAAGGTTGAAGAAGACGGTGAGTCACAGAGTTCTACACCCCACAGATCATAGAAGAGGTGGGGCCTACGTTTTAACGTCCTTCACCAACAGGACGGGGATGGGCAGCCTTCAAAACTGCCCACACCACCCATGTCCAAAATGCCCCCAGGGAGACTCAAACCTGGGTTTGCCTGAGTTAAAGACCAAATGTGTCAACAATGCTGCCCTGGGTCACTGAAAGGACTAATGCTACATTCGAGACATTTCCATAGTCAGTATTAGAACTAAACTATGACTTGTTTTGGCTTCTGACACATGTTTTCTGTGTCTATTCATTTTATAATTTTTTAAAACATGAACCAACAATCCAAAAAGCTGTTCTTGAGCTCTGCAACAAAAACGTTGACAAAATCTGATACAAATCTGATGCGATGCGATGGGGTGAAATAGTGTTTTTGAGCATAGTCACATAATATTTCATTTTTATTTTAGAGCGAACAAAATGTTTAAAAACATGGTTTGGAATCACTGTTTCATCATTGTCTATGGATACTTCCTTCAAGAATGTATCATTGTACTGTTTCTATTTTTGTTTCTGATTCTATTGTGACATCTATAACGACCAATAATTTAAAAAAAACATGTCTGTCTTTGTTTTAGTGGGCCAAGGTGAATCAGGATAAGCTGAAAATATTGGAGGTAAGTTCATCTACTTCTCTCTTCAATTGCTTAGTATGTATTTTATATGAAATGAAAATGGAACACTGAAGAAATGAAACCAACTGTCTTATCTCATACAAGTACAAGTAAGAAAAAACTTCAATGTTGGTTTTCAAGATCCGAAATTGACTTTCTTTATAATGTGCATAAGTAAGGCCCAATACATGTACACTGGTCATGTGATAGGGTTCGTCATCATCATCATCATATAATGGCCAATAAGCGCTCCTCTGTGGCGACTGCGTGTTGGCTTCAGGGAAAAGCGGAGCTCATAACACTCAGGAAACTTTCCAAGAGACTTATGCCTCTAGATTATTTGTGGAACAAAGGGCCGTAATTTTCCCTGAAGAGGGATGACAAAAACTATAGCAAATAACAATAACAATTTTTTAATGATATCAACTGCTGTGTTACGTCTCCAGCATCAAATGGACCCGAGCAACAACTTCAGCAGTTACAGATCCTGCCTCAAGGCTGCCATGTGGAGGTCCGAGGGAGCTGGGGAAGAACGTGAGAAGGTGAGAGTTTTTATCTCTGTCTCTCTCTCTGTCACTATCTGTCTCTCTCTCTGTCACTCTGTCTCTCTCTGTCTCTCTCTCCCTCTCTCTCTCTCTCTCTCTCTCTCTTGTCTCTCTCTCTGAATCAGCCAGTCCTCTTGCAAGACGTTGCCTCTCAAACTTTCCTGCAAGACAACGCTCTGAGTTTGTGTACATATTCTTAAATGTATTTGATTCCTTGTGCTATGCTCAATTAAAGAAAACCAAATCTAAAAAAAACTATAGCTGAACGTGAATGTCTGTCTCTGCAGCAATATGATAATGACAATAATTGTGATGATAATTATCAATCATAAGGATTATGATAAGAACAATCATCATAATAAAATAAATAAATCGTACTGATAAAGAATACTTATGAATTATTACAGATAAATCATAACGATAAAGGACAATAATAAAGGATAATAATAAATGATAATAGTAAATGATAAGTCTGAATAGAAAATTCCTTTTAGTTAAAAATGTTATCTTTTCACCAATATCTACTCATCCCGATGATGGCCAACTGTCAAAGAACTTCTCAGTATGTTTTGTTCCGTTGTTCCTTTGATTAGGCTACTGTCTTTTCTAAAAACAGATCTTTACTGATGATTGAAATTTCTGCTTTAAGTCTGTTGTCAGCCACTATCATGTCATTTCATTAAAACGTGGCCTGCAAAAGGATTAACACATTTCATGTTGTTTTATTTCTTGTTCTAGATCGTGATTCCGTTCTTCAGCCTGTTTGTCAAAGACTTGTACTTCCTCAATGAGAGCTGTGCCAGCAAACAAGAGGATGGTTCCGTCAACTTTCAGAAAATCTGGCAGCTTGCCAAACAAGTTTCTGACCTCATGTCATGGAAACAAGTTGAGGTAAGGCCCCAGTCAGTTTGGCCCATCTTTTAGTATCAGTATTAGTGTTAGTAGTAGGGGCGTGGTTAGGTTAATAATAGATAGCATTTATATAGCACTTTAGGTTAATAGCCTATCAGCTGTTGATTGCTTTCAGTGCTCATCTCTTCTCATTCTGCGCTTTCACATTCAACAATTTGAAGGTTTGTTGGCATAGATTTGACAAACTTTTGACCAATTCTGATTTTTTTTTTAAAACACCGACTTTCTCCAACAGATTTCCTTTCAAATTTCAACAGTGTAGTTCAAAAGCTTTCTGACAATACGAAGTAGTATTGTGAATACTCAATAAGTTATTGAACTAAACTAAGTTTATTTATTATTGTGTTTTTTTTCTTTCTTTCCTTCTCCTACTTAATGTTCTTTTGTATGGTTTCCCATAATTCTATTATGTAATGACATGGAGTTATCATACAATTCTGCATACATGTATAACTTCTTGTTGTTGTTCACAGTGTCCATTTGAGAAAGAAAACTCCATCCTGAACTACATCCTCACAGCACCAGTGTACAAAGAAAAAAGTAAGTAGGCCGACTTCTGTTTTGAAATACGTGTAAATAGTTTTTGATTTTAAGTTTACATACTGTCTAACATACATTGTCAACTGGGTTTAGAATCATCATGTCAATTTGTTTTCCTCCATGGGAGAACATACTTTTCTTTTTCTTAACAAGCTATGATGAAAATAAATGTAAGTAAATGGATCTGTATTACTATGATATTGTTAGTATGTACAATGTTAGTGCCGTGCAATGAACCACAATTTAGTGTTGTTCATACCATGATACTTAGAACTATTGTCTGTTCCACCTAGAAATCCAAAAATGTATTTTATTTCACACTTTCTGTGGTAAACTTTGTGAATTCTTTCACACAAGTTCAAGCACCACGGCTACAGAAAATGATGTGACATACACCTGGTTCAGTCCTAAATCTTGGCTGTAACCATAAATGTCTTACTGTTGTATTGATATTGGCAGCATCAAATCAAAGACTGCATTGCACAATTTAAATGAATGAGAGGCCAATTTGAAAGCCCTCCTGTCCCAGGTTGTAGAGCTGGGCTGCCATGGCTCTGTAGGTCTTAAAGAGCGAACAGATCATAACTTGTGCCTGATCGCAACAACAACAATTGTGATAACACAATTCATTTCTTTACACAATATTTTTACTTTTCTATTTTCAGTGCTGAACTTTGCTTCATATGAATGTGAATCCCCTGACACTAGCTTTGACAAGGAACGTTTCAAACAGCTCAAGTAAGTGCCAAAGCTTTCATTTTCATCTTTACATTATGATTGGGATTAGCTTATCGCAAGACAGCAACCAGAATTACTAGAAACTCCACAAAGTCTAGTTGAAAATATTGAAACAAGGGGGAAAATGTGTTGAATATTACTCTGGTAGATTCTTTCATAACACTTTGATGTAATTTTTATTCCAATCATTTCATACTCAAACAGTATTTCCTAGATCTAGTTCCAATCAGAAAATAAATATTTTAGTTTAAGAATCAGTAGTATTAGTAGAATGTCCATGGTCAGGCTAATTGTCTATCAGCCGTTCGCTTCTTACAGAATTCATTTCTTTTTCTTTGCTTTCACACTACTAGGCAATTTGAAGGTTGACGCCCATAAGTTTGACATGTAATTTCATGCTGTTCTTTGCACATAATCTGTGTGTTTCAATATCAAAGTCAATAATTGTTTTGCTCTTTCTTCTTTCCACGCAGATCCCAAGTGAGCTTATGACTATATGACAGAGAAGAGAAGACATCCAGCTCATGCCTCCCCCGCCCCTCCTCCAGCTCATCCTCCTCATTGTCATCATCAATGTCATTATCCTCAAACTAACCAGCCTTGGGAACAACTAGAACTTGTTCACTTTTCACGGTGCATCATTGGAACCTCATCATTTCCCCTCTCACTCTCACAGTCAGATTAATTTATTATAATTTGAAGAGACAAGGTTTTCATCTATCAATGTTCACAACGCTTTCTTTGATTGAATCTGATCATTAGGGTAGATTTTACCTGATTCTTTGAATGTAGAACTACAGTGCTTTTCTGTTATGATCGTATATATCTGGTCACTCTTATTACATTGTTCCAATGAACCTTGAAGAATAGGGCATACTTCAACATGACTGTCAGAATCCTGTAGAAACCGTTTTATACATAATTTTTCACAATTTTCCCCCCACGTTTGTGACGCACCTTCTAATGAAGGTAAAGATATTTATCAGGAGCTGGAAAAACAACCAAGTTGTGTGAATTTAAACATACTGATTATAAAGTGCATGCAAATGTATGTGACAATTCTGATAAATCTTTTAAAATCTAATGTATGTGCAAAACAACAAGAATAAGTCTTTTAAAATCTAATGAATCATATGTGCATGGACAAGAGTAGGCTACATGAAGCACAAGAAATTCAGAATCAGATACAAGATGGTTGTGATTTTGTGAAAAAGTATGCTTATGAATTTTGATAGTTTTTCTGTGCCATTCTGACATTTTAAGGTATATTTTCATCTTCATTTCATACTCAGGTTTTGTCAAAGTTATGTACATATTAATCAATGATGTATTCAGTTCTGTGTGGATGATGATTTGGTTATGATGATGACCAAGAACTGTGATAAGACACTTTGACGGGTTCTCCTACAGAACAACAGTATAATGCTGGGCACTAGTTAGTAAATGATAATCATTTATTTTTAGCTGTCTTTCTGAGACTACAGTTTAAATACCTGTTCAGAAAATCTAATCCAAACATATTTGAGTCTTCATGTCTTGAGACTTGGGATAAAAATAGTATAGTGCAGGGCACTAGTAAATACATGTAATAACTACTTTTTTGTATAGCTGTCTTAGACTACAGTTTAAATAACTGTTAAGAAAATCTTTTCATAACATATTTTCTTCTTTTCTGGAGATCAATAATCAAGGTTTATTTCAAGTTTGTAGACTACATTGGTAAGAAAAGTCAAGTCAAATGCAGGACATGAAAAGATAAGATGAAGAGTATTGCTTGCTCTGGGATCACTAGTCAAAACATGATAATAAACCATTAGCTGTCCTTGCCGTAAGAAACTTTGCATTTGTTAACTCGGCTTAGATCTTATTGGTGTAATGTCTTGAGCTAAGCTATGAAGGTCCCATTCAAAGGATTGAAGACCTATGTTGAAATTTGATGGGTTTTTTTGCTTCTGTACTACTACATGTCTATTGGTTTTGAGGACTAAGCTATGAATGATCTTATCTACGAAGCCACAAAGTGCCATTTTGTTTGTTAAGCAAAATTTACCTTGTGTATCCTGCTCATTGCCTGTTGTTAGCTTTAATTTACATAATTTATGAATGTGTACACAGATGCGTATCAATGTACAGGAAGAAAGATTTCTTTACTGAGTATTTTAACAGTTCTTTGAGCAGCTTGGATAGGGACCATGGAAACTTTTTGAGCATGAGAAGAAATGTTACTAGAATAATGATGACATTTTAAAGAGACAAGACATTTTGATGTACACTAAACATTTGTTATGCACTATATCCACATGACCTCGTAATATTCAGATTCAAATTGTATTTGAAGGCAGTGAATTAATTTTACCATCATAAAGAACGAAGAAATAATCTTAAAAAGAAAAGGGATCATAGGATGTAGAATGTATTTGTTATGCAATACATTCAAAACAAATTTCCATGTTAATGTCTTTATCATAATTGTTTGAATCAAGAGATTTCTATTTGATATGGATCCAGCAGTGTAGTCCCTATTTGACAGACAACAAACGTTGATGACCGCAAACACATGGATGTACATATTATTGTCAATTGTCAATGTCATTTTGGTGACGGTTGTATTTTGTGTTTGTCATTGTTCATCAAGTAAGATAACATTGATGTAATTGGTGCTATTTGCTGACTCTGAAACCTACTAACAGACAAAATACAAAAGAAAAACATTCACAAAATATTATTTAAAGTTGACCAATGAAAGACTACAATTAGAATGTTCCTAAATTTCTTTTCTTTTCTTTTTTAACCCAAAACACATTTAGACACCTATACGATTTTTAGAAATGCTTTCAAATTTTATTTTAAAAAACACCACAAACAAGTGACCACATCCATAGTAAGCTCAACTTGACCAATTTTCATTTTTACAGACATTTTAATGAATTGACAGCTCGAAGATTGTCCCTGTCTGTTCCCCCATAGACATGCTTTGACTTTGACGATGGTTTTACATACAGTCAATGACCAGTTGGTGTGTATATATCTTTTAAATGTTCATGTTACATTTTTTAGAGATGTACATATGATAGAAATAGAACAATGTGTTCAGAATCTGTACATAGATTTCTTCAAAGGCAGCATCAAGCCCATTCAAGTCATTGAAAGTAATGTGGTTAGAAAAGTCATTTTCATTCACTTTTGTCTTCTTAACCTATTTAGCTTGTTGATGGCAATACTTTTAGGAATGCTATGCTATGTCGGGGTAATAGTAATAATATGCTGTAAAGAGCATTGAGCTCGCTGTCTAGTGAGAACTTGTGCTATATAAATCGGTGGGCTACTATTATTATTATGCTCAAGAAAGATAAGTGACTACTCTCAAGAAAGATGAGTGATTACTCTCAAGAAAGATAAGTGACTACTCTCAAGAAAGATGAGTGATTACTCTCAAGAAAGATAAGTGATTACTCTCAAGAAAGATAAGTGATTACTGAAAGATGATAAAGATGAATTATTAAAAGATCATCCAGGGTTAAATCGTACAACATATAATGAATATTTTGAATTTAGTAGTGATGTACTTGCGGGCTTTTGTCGCACAGGGAATCAAGAGGCATAAGCATAAGAAAAGTTATGTACTACTCAAATCTTTAGATTTATTACATTTTAATCAACTCAGATCCATGTACTCGTATAATGATGGCATTGCTCCCGATATCAGACGGTTCTATCTGTTCATGTTCTTTAATGTTTGTTGATGTTGTTTCTATGAATTTCATGACTTCTGAAAACATTTTATTACAAAACAACATGTGGCCTGTTTTGTTGTTTTTTTTTACCTCCGGCTCCTCCCATAGGTGATCTCAAACAGTATTTTAGGTTTTTTGTAAATGGACATTTTACGATAACCAATCTATCATTGGAATGGTTCAGAAATCACATTGAAAATCAATGGTCATGTAAGTCACTTTCATAGGTTCTAGAAAACAATAAAGGATAATTGTAATAATTCTTAAAAGAATGATACTATATCAAGCAATCTGATTTTCGTTTTCATAGCTGGACAATCAGCATTATGAAATCAGTGTTCAAGTATTTTCAATTCTTAAGACCAGTGGTTCCCAACCTGGGTTCACTGGAACACTAGGGGTTCGTCGGAACCTCCGCCATGGAGGTCAAGACATATCCAACTTATCATCACATTTTCTTTTTTCACTAAAGAAGGGTTCTGTGAATGCACATATGAAACTAGTCAGGATCTGTACCTCCAGCAAGTTTTAGGAACTTCTGGTTTAAACTTATAAAATGTCAACACAAGACCTTTTAGAAAACTGCTTGTGGTCATGTCTCTGGGGGGAGCCTGTGTGCTACTGCTGTCAGCCTCTTCCATTGCCACCAGGCCTGCCTGTCCTGTGTACACAGCTGCTACTGTGTGCGCGGGGATCACTTTGACGATGGATGCACTACCTGCCTCGACACCCACTCTCTTCACACATTGTGGGCAGTCTCTTGGGTTGAAGTGAAACTGATGTCTATAATAATATCAATGTGTATACACTGTACCCAGGCTTTGTCCCTCCACTGCTAGGAGTAGAAGTTTCCCTTTGCAAGATTCCTCCATATCCATCTTTCCCTTGCAGTCCTCAGCCAAGTAGCTCCATGCCATTTGATAATAACAATATCTACACTTTTTATTAATAAATTAAGTTGAAAAAGTGCTTTTTCTTGATTTTGTTTAGCTAAGTTTAGTTTCAAGATAACTCGTCTCTATTAAACAGCTTTAAAAGAATGTTTTTACATTATATTTTCTTGTATAAACAAATCAGCTTCATTTCATGTAACAGTTAGTACACCAAGATAAGGACCATGTCCCCTTTCTTCACTTTATTTAATTAAGGTCTATCAATAAAATTGAGTACCCAAAGCATTTATCATTTTTGATAATTATGAACATGTTTCACTTCAACCTAGGAAACTTATGGATTTCCTCCGACTTCATTTCCATGTCTTTCTATTCTTGTTATAATTCTCTTTGTCCTTGTTACTCACATGTTTTTGCCTTATTGAGTTCTGTTTCTTCACTCAGATAGTAACTCGTGGGTCTTGTGTAATACATGAAACTACGTTTCCTATGTTGTAGCATCTACTCAGCGTGAGTCAACGAAGTGGTTTCGTTAGATATATATATATATATATATATTTCACTACAAATTGCCCTGAACTAGTGGCCTATTTCTACTACAGAGAGAGTATATGATCAGTCAGAATTATTGCTTTGATGCTAAGACTTTTGTACTTTTTCAAGTATTAGAGTATATTCTTGTGTGTGTATAATAAGACATTTATTATTTGACATGACAACCCTGTTGTTTTCTTAATGTAATAATATGTATGTCTTTTCATATAGATATGAGCTGTTATTCATTGTTTGTCAACATTGGTGCCTATATTCTTTTGATGTAGTGAATTTGTGTAAGCTGTTGTCTCTCTGTTTTGGTATTTGAACATTTTTTTAAAGCACAATTTCAATGGTGTGTAGTTTTAGTTTTACACTTATTATATTTATATGTATAATTGTAATATGTAGATGTGAACATAACATAGGCAAGAGCTATAGGGTGCAGGAGAAAAAAAAAGTAATGGAGCTTATGTTGGTCTTCTAATCTATTCATGCTGTACTATTAGTACTAGTACTATAGATTTGAATGAGAATAGTGTTCGGCATGGGGAGACAATGTGAACATTGTATTTCTGCTGAGCTTAAACGAAGAAAAAGAATTGAAAGAGAAAAAAAGAACTGCACTGCTCTAGAACTTCGATAATTTTGTGATTTCAGGCTGTGTTGATTCTTCATCTGGTATGAAGGCCAGTCATAAATGTAACCATTATTATTATTATCATACTACTATTATGTAACTTATTCTTGTAGGATATAAATCAACAATTTATTTCAATCCACGCAATAATAGTTATAAAGCAGTTAGAAGAATAGAAGTAGGAAGGGTTATTTTGGCATAGAATGCTTTAAGTAGTCCCTACTATTCTTTTATTTTGTATACTCACAGCAATAATATATAACAAATAATACACAGAATGTATAGAAATACGTATTATATTTTCTTTAATGACAAAGGCTTTACAGCACCTGGACTTATCTATACTCACCCTGGAATACGAAGATCTGTGTATAGGACATTTCAAGTCATTTATTTATTTTATCATTATGTACAAGTTTTTGTTATGTTTTATTGTTTTGCGATTTGTATGTACATATTCCTTCCGATGGAATGTATTTTTAATGAACAAGGAAAATAGATGTGGAAGAAAATGAATATACATTTTTGTTGTTGTTCATGGTTCATGTGAGTGTGAGTGTGAGAATATGGTGGTCTTTTGGTCAGCATGTTGGCCTCTCAAGTCAAAGGTCTCGGGTTCATTGAGCTTGGATTTGAGAGAACATAATAAATTGTACATGTAACATTTTCTTATCGACCACCAGGTGTACTCTTGGAAAAAGTTCTTTGCTACACATTTCTCATCATAATCATACCCATGTGTAAAGCAGCTGACTATAGACAAGGGAAGATCTTGTTATTAGTATGTTGTGGTATGGGCGAAGACCAGGTAACGCTACCACTACCAGTATGCCTCCCAGGAGGTAGAGATGGCTTCAGAATTAAACATGTCTGTCCGGGTAAAATGATTTGCTGTAAAGCACATTGAGTTTGTTGTAGAGCGAGAAAATACAAAGACACCATCTATGTCTGCCTTAGAACTAGCAAGTCAAGGGAGCGAGGGCGTGAATTAATTAAAGGTGGGACCTACAAACCAACATCCATCTCCAATAGGTTGACTGTTAAGTAAGTTAAGATGGCAGGCATTTATATAGCGCGCTTTTCCTCCGGAGAGCTCAAAGTGCTTTACATCTAATAATCCCCCGATAGGCTACTAACGCATACAACACAAAACATATCACAAACATTGAACACAAGTACAGGCAGCCTGTGAGGCGCAGAAACATGCCTATAGCTGGGTACCCCTTTCACACCTGGATGGGTTGAGAAATGGTGGTAAAAAACCTTTCCAAGGGTTTAAGGAACTCAACAGTCGGGGCTCGAACCCGAGGTTGTTGGATCCAGAGTCTGGCACGCTACTGACTGAGCTAATCCGCCACACAGAGAGAAGAAAAAACCTCAAACCACTCCCCTGCAAAGCTAACAAAATTAGATTTACTTGTTTAGATGGACGAGATCACATTCAGTCTATAGCAAAACAATCTGAAATGGAAACAAAGCTTTGCTTTGATCATCATTTATTGACACAACTCAATAGTCACAAAACTGTAATAACAGAAAGTTTGATAATGTAATTTTGGATTTTTAATGAATGATATACATGTAATGATCATCTACACAAACAAAATGTAATCAATACTTACTGGGAATGTACCATGCAAGGTCTGTTCCTGGAAGTGTAAAAATGCTTGGACTGCAAATGGTAAATAAGTTTTGTTCAAAGCATGCATAGCAAGATCTCTACGGATACAATTTTATTTCAGAAAAAACAAACATAGTACATTTAATATAATTGTAAATACACTGGAAAGTGATTTGAACACATTGGTTTCCAGAACATGTTACCCCAGAGTTATATACCTCATATTTTTCTTTATATAATTGATGAATGAATGATTCACTTAGAGGCAACCCCTATCAACAATGTTACGCTTGACCCAATGAACTTGACTCAAAAGTATTGTATTGTATTGTACTTGTACACTGTTTTCATCCACTCTCGGGAAAATTTGCCTTAGTGTTATGAGCTCCACATTTCGCTGAAGCCAACATGTAGTCGCCACAGAGCAGCACCTATCGGCCATTATATTTTTAGGGGACGAGGGGATTATGATAGGGTTTCAATTTTTGAATTTTGCCCGGACAGCGACCATAACTGGTCTACTCTTCATCCATTTTCAAACTACCGAGGGATCTTTTGCGCAACGTGCATACGAGACCTCTGGAGTTTATCGTTCTTATCCGAGAAGACTAGGTGCTCAGTCCCACCTATCAAGGGGACCAGGGGCTGAGAACATACTCAAAGTGAACACCAACTTTGAGCTGGCTCAGGGAGAGTCGAACCTGCTGTAGTATAAGCTATTTAACTATTAAAATGAATTGTCTGTTCCATATGTGTTTGATTTTTTTTGTTACCTATCTAACTCCTATAGCGTGCGTCCACAGAGAAGTTAGTTGACCTGATCACAAGAAAGTCTAGGAGTGAAATCTCTGGGTTGCATAATATTAACTCTGTGATGTTACTGATATTTGTACAGGATTTGTATGCTTGTGTGTGAATGAATGCTTGTTAGTACATTATGTTTGTGTGATTGTGCACCTGTTTTGTGTCTGTGTGAATGCTTCATCATATGTCATTTAAATGATTGTAGTTTTGTTGTGTCCACATGTCATGTAACACATCCAAAACAAGTTTCTGTGTAATGTCAGTAAAGAGGGACTGGTCATAATAGGGGAGACAACCTGTATAATTGCAACACTTTCACAGAAGTAGGAGTTGAAACATACTATCTGGTTGCCTCCCTTCCTCTTTGCTATGTGCTGCGAAGTCTTAAAGGGACTGTTCTAAAAAGCACTAAGAAACTGCATTATATTAGACACATAGGAAGAAGGAAATACACTGACAATTTGTGATTATGTGTGTTAAAACATTACACAAATAAGCAGAAAATAAAAAGAGCTAAAAGTGAAGACAAAGCTAAGGGTTCTTAACCTTGTGGGAGGTACAGAACCCAAGAACCCCACCAGTTTCATATGAGCATTCACCAAACCCTTATGTGAAAAATAAAATGTGATATAAATCCAGCGTCTCCAAGCCCCTGAGACTAACTCCCAAACCTCTAGCTAGAGTTCTGTTTAAGAATCACTACTGTAGACAATTCTGAAGTCCTCACACAATTGTTTTCTGAGACATTATAAACATGTATATACTGTAGATTGGGTTCAAGTGGAAGTTTACGCCATCAAGTTGACGGTAGCATGTCAAGGTTGAACAAGTGTCGCATTGTTGGCCGACCATGGGGACAGTTCTAGAGAAACAAAGAAGACAAGGAGAAACCTTTTAAGTAAATCTCTTAGTTATGACTGTAAAAAGCACATCATAAATGCTATACATTTTTCTCATAACTATTGTTACTAAATTCTCATACTTTTTTTTTTTAAATGGTAGGGGCAAAAAAACATTCATTTGATTAGCACTTCATAAAATGCTATACATTTTTCTTACTATTATTGTCATTAAATAATCATAAATTGGTAGGGGCAAGAACAAATATTAATTAGATATTAGACTAAATTTGTTGGGAAAACCAGTTTTGAGTGTGTCTGTGTTGTATTCAATACTTACACCATTACGGCATACATTTTAAAATTCCATTATAGCACTGTGTGGTGCAAACTTACCCATGGCTGATCCAACTCCCCCATATGAGAGACAAGCTGTGAACACATGAAAACATTATTGTTCATCATCATCACCATCATCATCTCTATCACCATCATCATCTCCATCACCATCATCATCATCATGATCATCACCATCATAACAACAACACTGAAAAGGGCTGAAAAGGTAGTACAAGTACAAACAAATACAACTATGTATATGCCACAGATTTGCTTACTTTGTTCATCTCAGATTTCTTCAAGGCAGTGCCAATCATGATGGATTTACGGCAGGCCCTGGAGGCAAACATCATCCTTACACGGGATGGACGACACATCACATTCTGGGGATAGAAATGTCATACAATCTATTACTAATAGAGCTAAAAAGAAATGTCTTCACATGAAAGGCTTTTTTCAGGGCCACCAAGACATTCTATAAAAATATGAGCTGCATTAGGAATT
>JAUELK010287545.1:0-14787 GCA_031471215.1 Gastropteron pacificum | reverse complement strand
ACAGTTTTCAGAAATATGAATAGAAAATAAAGGATTACAATGTTTGGGACGCATTTGGTATCGTCTTATTGGTCTTGTGACAAACAGATATTGAGGGGGGAAACAGTGGCAAAAATTGCAAAATCGGCCCCTCTCGCCTGACCACTGGCTTACCGCTGGCCCCCCGTTCGTTTGCGTGGCACAGTGGCAATTGCTTGTGGCAAACACGCGGTCAGCGTGGGGGCGTTGGCGATGAATGGGCAAACTAAATAATGACGTTCAGAGAGGGGCCTAACTCATGTGTCGGGTGACAAGAAAAGCAGGCAAATAGGCGGATCAGGTATTTTCCCAAATCCTTTTTTAATTCGAGGTTACATTGGTATCGGGCAATTACAGGCTTCAGTTATATAAGTATAAGAACAAATTGGTACCATGCTAATTGCAAACATTTAGACGATTCATGGCAAAATGCGGTGGGCATTTAGACGGAGACCACTGTATAGGCATCGACCACCACCGGGCAACACTACCAGTATGCCTCCCAGGAGGTTGCGATGGCTTTGAAATGAAACAGGTCTGTCGGGGTAATATTAATAATATGCTGTAAAGCACTTTGAGTTTGAGCGAGAAGAAGTGCTGTGTTAATAAGAGCTGAGAAATTGTTCCGATTGTTTTAAAACATTGTACAGAGATGCCAACTAGTATGTAAATGCATATTTGCGTGCCTGTTCTTTCACTTTATTTTCATTTCGGACTTCGGGCTTTGTCAAAGAAACATGTTTGAAGTTTGAATCAGGATTTTTGTTTGATTGTCGCTATGTTTCGGCTTGAAACATCTCTATCGCGGTCATTTTCTTCTTGCGCCAGGATTTTTATAGACAATAGCTTAGATCTAGAAAATCTTGTTACGGGCACCGGTCAGTAGGCCTATTGAGAGTGAGCCGCAATGACATGCCAGACAGGCCCGAGTTCGACTTTCGATTCTGCATTCTTTCAATTGATTATCGTAGTTCTCAGGAGTTATTTTGTTTCATTGATAGTCATGGTTCAGTTTGTTTGTTTTCATTTTGTTAGACCTCATTTCGATTTTGTATTCATGAATAGGAGATCTAGGCTGTAAAAGAACCCAATCTACATGTTGTCTAATAAATAGTCTAACCAATTATAGTTACTTTCATTGATAATTGCTTTGTGGCATTCAAGATGGTGATCCCCAGACTGGAGTAGAGGCCCAGTCCCTCTGTTATCCCTCAGTTTAAAGTGGATTCCTAATAGCAACAGAAAAGCGTGCTATTCCATTGAATTTTAAATGTACCCACTAGATTTATCGAGACTTCATCAGACACTGATATCTTCCCATGTGTCCAAATAAAAAAAAAAGGAAATTTTAAATGTTCTCGACTGTCTTTTTTGTACGATTTTTCTCTCTCTCTCTTCTTTTTCTTTTTCTTTTCCAGTCTTTTCATTTCTTTGTTTGTGTGTGTTTGTGTTTCTAGTTGGTTCTTATTGTGTTGTTGTTGCGATCAGACACACAGTATGACTATGAGTATGAGTTATTCACTCTTCGAGTGGTCCAATAAACCTACAGAGCCACAGCAGTCTAACTCTAACTCTGCAAACTGGGACTGTACACACACAAAGAACTGTTAGCTTTTAAACCAAACTTGTTGAAAATATATACAAAAATACAAAGAAGCACCTCTTTAACAGACAGAAAGACACATAACTTTTACTTTTATCTTCGATTATCCAATGGAAAGGCTTAAAACTTTAACTCCTTCTTTAAATTACAGCTAATCAGTTGAACCAGCTAAATCAGTTAAGTCAGTTGAATCAGCTAAGTCAGTTGAACTGAACCAAGTTAGCTGAACCAGTTTAATCAGTTGAACCACTTAAACTTAAATCAGTTGAACCAGCTAAGTGAGTTGAATCAGTTGAACCAGCCAAATAAGCTGAACCAGCAACGGCAGCTAAATCAGTTGAACCAGCTAAATCAGTTGAACCAGCTAAGTCGGTTGAATCAGCTACATCAGTTGAGCCAGCTAAGTCAGCTACATCAGTAGAACTGGCTAAGTCAGTTGAACAAGCTAAGTCAGTTGAACCATCGAAGTCAGCTAAATCAGTTGAACCAGCTAAATAAGTTGAACCAGACAAGTCAGCTGAAGCAGTTGAATCAGTTAAGTCAGATAAATCAGTTGAAGTGGCTTAATCAGTTGAATCAGTTAAATCAGCTGCATCAGTTGAATTAGCTGAACCAGCTAAATCAGTTGACGTGGCTAAATCAGTTGAACCAGTTAAGTCAGTTGAAACAGCTAAGTCAGTTGAACCAGCTACATCAGTTGAACCAGCTAAGTCAGCTACATCAGTAGAACTGGCTAAATCAGTTGAACAAGCTAAATCAGTTGAACCATCGAAGTCAGTTCAATCAATTGAACCAGCTAGGTCAGTTGAACTGGCTAAATCAGTTACACAAGCTAAATCAGTTGAACCAGACAAGTCAGCTAAATCAGCTGAAGCAGTTGAATCAGTTAAGTCAGCTAAATCATTTGAAGTGGCTAAATCAGTTGAATCAGTTAAATCAGCTGCATCAGTTGAATTAGCTGAACCAGCTAAATCAGTTGACGTGGCTAAATCAGTTAAAACAGCTAACTCAGTTGAACCAGCTAAATCAGTTGAACAAGCTAAGTCAGATAAATCAGTTGAACCAGCTAAGTCAGTTGAACTGGCTAAATCAGTTACACAAGCTAAATCAGTTGAACCAGACAAGTCAGCGAAATCAGGTAAGTCAGCTAAATCAGTTGAAGTGGCTAATTCAAAATCAGTTGAATCAGCTCAACCAGCTAAGTCAGTTGAATCAGCTAAGTTTGTTGAACCAGCTGCATCAGTTGAATTAGCTGAACCATTTAAATTAGTTGACGTGGCTGAATCAGGTGAACCAGAAGTCCTTTGAATCAACTAAATCAGTTGAATCAGCTAAATCAGTTGAGCCAGTTATAACAGTTGAACTAGCTAAATTAGTTGATACAAATACGTTAGTTGATCCAATGGAATCAGCTGAACCAGCTAAGTCAGTTCAACCATGTAAATCAGTTGAACCAGCTAAATCAGTTGACGCGGCTAAATCAGGTGAACCAACTAAGTCAGTTCAACCATGTAAATCAGTTGAACCAGCTAAATCAGTTGACACCGCTAAATCAGGTGAACCAACTAAGTCAGTTGAACCAGCTAAGTCAGTTGAACCAGCTAAATCAGTTGAATGAGCTAAATCAGTTGAAACACTAAAGTTAGTTGAACCAGCTAAATCAGTTGAACCAGCTAAATCAGTTGAATGAGCTGAACAAGCTAGGTCAGTTGAACCAGCTAAATAAGTTGAACCAGCTAAGTCAGTTGAATTAGCTAAATGAGTTGAACCAGCTAAGTCAGCTAAATCAGTTGAACTGGCTAAATCAGTTGAACAAGCTAAATCAGCTGAACCAGCTAATTTTAGTTGAACCAGCTAAATCAGTTAAACCAGCTGAACCATCTAGGTCAATTGAACCAGCCAAAGCAGTTGAACCAGCTAAGTCGGTTGAATCAGCTAAATCAGTTGAACCAGCTAAGTCAGCTATATCAGTTGAACAAGCTAAATCAGTTTAACCAGCTAAGTCAGCTAAATCAGTTGAACCAGCTATGTCAGCGAAATCAGTTGAACTGGCTAAATCAGTTGAACTGGCTAAATCAGTTGAACAAGCTAAATCAGCTGAACTAACTAAGTTAGTTGAACTAGCTAAATGAGTTGAATCAGCTAAATCAGTTGAACCAGCTAAATCAGTTAAATCAGCTGAACCAGCTAAGTCAGTTGAACAAGCTAAATCAGTTAAACCAGCTAAATCAGTTGAACCAGCTAAGTTGGTTCAATCAACTAAATCAGTTGAACCAGCTAAATCAGTTGAAGTGGTTAAATCAGGTGAACCAGCTAAGTTAGTTGAACCAGCTAAATGAGTTGAATCAGCTAAATCATTGAATCAGCAAAGTTAGTTGAACCAGCTAAATCAGTAAAACCAGCTGAACCAGCTAGGTCAGTTGAACCAGCTGAGTCGGTTGAATCAGTTGAACCAGCTAAGTCAGATATATCAGTTGAACAACCTTAATCAGTTTAACCAGCTAAGTCAGCTAAATCAGTTGAACCAGCTATGTCATCGAAATCAGTTGAAACTGCTAAATCAGTTGAACACACTAAATCAGCTGAACCAGCTAATTCAGTTGAACCAGCTTTGTCAGTTAAACATGCTAAATCAGTTGAACCAGCTAAATCAGTTGTTGAGTCAGCTAAATCAGTTGAACCAGCTAAGTCAGCCAAATCAGTTGAACCAGCTCAATCAGTTGAACCAGCTAAGTCAGCTAAATCAGTGTAATTGGCTAAATCAGTTACACAAGCTAAATCAGTTGAACCAGCTAAGCCAGTTGAACAAGCTAAATCAGTTGAATCACCTAAATCACTTGAACAAGATAAGTCAGTTGAACCAGCTAAATCTGTTGAACCAGTTGAATCAGTTGAACCAGCTAAATCAGTTGAAATATTTGAATCAGCTGAGTTAGCTGGTTCAACTGATTTAACTGGTTCAATTACAGTCCTGTTCTATCTTACGGTCAAAGTTTTCGTAGCAGTTCACAACTGCCCAGGACCCAACGGGACAAAAAAGTCCTGTCCCGATTGGTGCAGTAGGTCACTCTCTAGTCCATACGTTTCAAACACAGGACAGGACTGTCCCGTGGCAGCCCTGTTGTAGTGCGGTAGAGGAACCAGTCTAAGTGAAGAAGAAGAGATAAAACTACTTTGTAAAAGACAACAACATGACAAAAAACAGAACTATCTTAAAAACCAGACAACTTAGAACAAGCAACAACAACATCAAAACAGCTACCATAGTAGTACATGTAGTATGAATAATAGCACAAACAAGAAGGGTAGAGTTTCAATGGTTTATTGTGTGTAGAGTGAATTTGAAGGAAAAGGAAAGAAGAGAGGTATCAATAGCATTGAAAAACATCCACACTTCAGAGTAGATTTGTCTCAAAATACACCTCACATGCATTCTCAAGTCATGACAATCAAACCTAACTTTCTCACCATTCAAGTAGACTTAGCAACGTTCTTTTACTTTCAGAAAAATCATTCGTATTTTTATTCATCATTTTACCAACTTAATTAGGCCTACTAACCCTCTGTATATTCTTTAGCAGATATAATAAAATATACTTAAAAAGCAAAGACTAATTATTCACGATGGTAAAAATGCTTAAAGCGCAAAGATGAAGTAAAAAAAATTTTTACATTTGTTTTAGGAGGAGAATATTGCGTTTCTTAGAAGGCTCTTTATGTACTAGATGTCGTATAAACTGCCCACATGACCCATGTCCAGAATCCCTGAATTGAAGGGATTTGAACTGGGGTCACCTTGTTCTTAACCCTTTTACTTTTATCATCAAGCCTATTTTCACCTACTACTAATTGAATGTAGCCAAAAACACTAAGAGGTATTATAAATGTGTCTGACGGAAACAGGAAATGGCTGTTTTCTACAGGGCCGATGTTTCGTCCATATCATGTTTTTTTTCGCGTGAAGACCCTGGGCCAATATATCAGCCCTATCGTGGTAAAACAACTAATGCATCCTCTACACTTTCTGTTCATAATTTGGCTGTATTTGAAACCCACTTTCACACTGGCTGTCAAACTCCATTTGTTCACACAGTACAGTACGATTTATATGTACAAAAATATAGAGTTGTATAGTATTGAGGAGATTGTAATCTGGCTGCAAAATATGGGAATTATCGTAATGTGACATAATAATGGAGAAAGTGATCAGATCGGTTTTATCATTACACAGAGACAAAGGCAAAACACACACACACACACACACATACACATATATATTTTTAAAAAAGGGCCATGACTTCTTTTGAATAATGTCATACTCTGAATAAATTGAAGAACTACTTCTAAGGTTCTACTTGTGATAATGTCATTTGAATACTATCATCACAATTCTGAATAGCATGTACTCCTACTACTTGTGATATTGTTTGAATAATAAAGGAGTGATAACAAAATGAGTGAATCATACATGATTTAGATAGGAATATTAATTGTATGATGGTTGACTGTACAAGTGTAAGCCCTACAAAATAACAAGAACGATTGTCATTTTCTCGAAGTCAACTGGAATAATCAGAGTCATCCATGATCTAAACTGTATTTTAAATAATAGTTGTTATCAAGCTACTACATTTACCTATAATATTCAACCCTCCTCTTCAGACTCAAATATACACACAAAATACACACTCAGACAAACACATTATACACATGACGTGTGTAGTTTTCTCAAATTCTGAGAAATGGAGGTCAAATATTTGAACAATTTTTTTTACCAAGAAGCAATACATGGATTTGCTTTTCTCCTTGTCATCCTCAAGATGAGATTGGAAATGTACAATGCATTGAAAAAGCCATTACTTATGATAACCAAGTCAACTAAATCTAGAAACATGTATGTTAGCCTGTTGAGGAAGAAATTGATTACGTTTCAAGACAGCCTCAGACAATTTAAAAAATTATGTTTTACACATAGGCCTACGCATAGCCAACATATACCATGGTTTTGTGTTCAGGTCTTGAGAGAGAGAAAGAAAACGAAGAAATAAAAATACAAAAGCAAAGCATAATTAATGGTCCTATTTTGGGTTATAGACTTGGTTTTGTACATAGGCTTACATATCTGTAAATAGAGTTCTTAAACAAAAGTTTGTAAGTAATTTAAGTTTCCATAGAGTGTCCATCTATTAATCACTTAATCCTACAGACTGTGAATGCGAATGCTATAATGATGACTGGTCCTGCTCTGTGTTTTATGTTTGCGTTCCTTTGCTTATGGGAAGACTAGATCTATCATTATTATCAACAATAAATTTGCAACAAACTGATTGACAAATTCTGAAAATGCAAATAATACATTGGATAAAACTGAACAAGTACATGTACATGATCATTTTTTTTACATTTCTTTGCAATCCTGCATACATCATCATTCTATACACAAATAGTTCAATAGATATATAGGAATTGTCGGAGTGAAGAAAAAAGTTATTGAATCTAGGTTAGAATCAGTGAAAAGGCTCAGCTAGAAGTAGAGAGAGAATTTGAAAGAGGTGATTCAGAGGAAACAGGTATGGAAATACATGAATGTACACACAAATGTGTGGGTGTCTAGCAAACCCCCCAACATGTCGCTGGCACGGAATGTACAGTAGAGCCGATCAAAGTGAAAAAAAACCCTATGAAAAACAATTCCATCGGTTTTGAGTTCATGTTTCACGTTCATCAACATTTCAGGAAGGTTTTCCAATGATTTCCTATTCATAAAACAACGCTGAAATCGAGTACTTTGATCAAATCTGAGGTCACTGTGTTTTGTTTTACTTGAACCTTTAACACTTTTTTCTAAAAAAAGACTAATTTTAAGACCCATCTGTACAAAAAAGAGTATGCGTATAACTTTAGATCTAACCAAAATAATCACTCGAAATAAAAAGCAAAATATTACATATTTCTGCAAAATCTAAATACACAGAAATCTTAAAAGTGACAGCGGGATCAATGTTGGGGTTTGTCCTAGGCACCCACACAATCACATCCCTTGAAACAAATGACCAGCTGAAGGTTTGGGAAGTCTTGCTGAGGTCAAAAGCAACAACAACAACAAAAACTTTGAAAATTCACGAATATTCCAAACATTCAAAGAGGTGGAGGTTATTGATCTAAGTCACCATCAATTATTACTGTGATTTCTGGACTATAAATAAGGCGCATCGGTTTATACGCCGCAACCCCAGATTTTTACCCCAAGAATGGATTTCTCCAGGTATAAGTATAGCCGCACCGGATTACAAGCTTACCAGATTGTCTACCAAATATGTATTTGATTATTTTTCATTAAATGACCCCCATTAATTGTGTAGACAAACGAACTGTGGTAATCATAAACGGAAGTGTCCAGTACACCTTTCAGTGTTTCTATGCATCGATAAATGATCCGCTCATTTGTGTTTAGGCCTAGTCTTTGTCTATGAGTTTGTGTACCGGTACTAGATCTAGTGAGAATGTGATATTTCATGAAAAATCCTTGAAAAAGATGCACCGGTGTATAAGGCCCATGCTGATGGAAAAAAAGTAGCGGCTTATAGTCCGGAACTTACGGTAGGTGTTTTCATTCCAGGGGTATGTCAGCCTGTTTATCACATGACTTAGGGCCTGCAACTGATCCATGGCGTTTCCGACATGTTTTTCTTTGCCAGAAAGAAAGTTCTGTTCCTTTTTCGATGTAATAGTTCTTTTGCACCGAAAGACACGAGTGAAAGGCCAGGGCTAGATCTCAAGCACTCTTGTGCCAAAGACACCAGAGAAAAGAGATCTGAAATTCCTAGTTTGTCACTACACCTAGTCAAACAATTAAAAAAAAATACAAAATTGAATAGAAGTATACAGAAACTTTCTTTTATACAATTCATGTTTACTGTAACTGTTTCCTTTATGGATGAAGTGAAGTAGTTGTATTGGACATCACAACAATGCTAATAGTACTAATACAAGCTTCAGTCACACACGCAAATATCACAGGTAATTGAAAATAAAAAGGAAATAATTTGGTGTAAGTTTATGTTAAACATTCCCATACTGATACACATAAGAGTTTATATTTCCATAGTTAGTGTCTTGGTGTAAACTGTAGCAGGTTGGATGTGTCTTCTGAGTTAGAGATTTTCAACTCTAGCGATACAAATAGGTCATACGAGAGGTGTGACCTATGTTTCAACAGACACGTAATCAAATCTTATGTGTCCACATGAGACCAAATATTGAACAAAATTGTATTTATTGGTGTTTTTTTCCCTTGGCAACGCTTTCCAGCCATAGAAAACTACAGGGTTCAGAACTTTTCATTAAAATATGTGACTCATAATCAACATGAAAAAACACTCATTTTGCTGGGTGAAGGGCATAGCTTGAATGTAACATGGTATTGGTAATATTAAAGTAGTTGAAAAACAAAACGAAAGACATTATCATTCACTGTTTTTACAATAAACAGTTATTTCAATATTAGCAAATGATGCCGGTGACAAATGATTATATCATGGAACTTGATAATAACTTTATAAAAACATGTGTACCATGTTTAAATAATCTTTCAAGAAATGTATTCATGAATGATAATGCTGGACAATTTGCAATAGAATGTAACCATCAAGTCACCATAATTTAAACATATATGCACGTCACATTGGGTCATTTATGCATGCATTAATTTAGTAATTTATGCACACATTGGGCAACAAATCTAATATTTTTCTGGTATCAATAATAATAATAATATCACTGGTTGGAATACCATATCAATATTGTAATTTATGCACTCAAATTCATCCAACCTACTAACACAGTGCAGACAATATCCTATCCAAAACAAAACAAAACAAACAACCCTGAGCATGTTGCATCAGGGAAAAGCGCTACATAAATTAACTTTATTAACACAAACAAAATCAAACAATCTTTGGACTGTAGGTGCTACCTGGTAAATTTGATTTGAATTGTAAAATCAAATATCTACAGACATTTTCTCTTTGAAAAGAATGTGTAATAACAGGAACAAATATCTTTAGGGAAAAAAGAATCATCTAGTTCAAGAATATTAAATCTAACAATAACAAAAAGAGAGCAGAACGTTAATAAACAAAGTGACTCTCTACGTAGTGATCTCCTGACAAAAAAAACAACATTGGTTATTATGAGGAATACAGAAGGCAAGTCACATGACCAGGGTAAGGATGAGAAGAAAGAAATCATTGCATAAGCCTTACACTGCCACACATTCTAATTTCGTTTTTAAAATCAGCTTGATTAATGATAAGTTACTAAATGACATATTATTTAATATTATGTGGTCTAACCATTTATCGTCATATAAAACCCACCCAGAAAAATTGATACTAGATTCTTATTTATATTCAAATTACATATTTCCACCGATCACTGGGTAATTTTACAGTAGTTAACAATGACATTTTCTTCTTCTTCCCTGTTCTCAAAGGGTTTTTAGTTTCAGTTTTACTTTTAGACCCCTAGAGACAATTATATATACATGCATATAAATGTAAGAGATGGGATCTACATTTTAACATCCGTCTCTGATAGGACGGCAGTGGACAGCCATATAAACTGCCCACATTACCCATGACTAGAATGCCTCCAAAGGATTTGAACCCTGGCCGCCTGCTTAGAGACCAAAACGTGTTAAACATGTTAATCCGTCAGCCAGCGCACAGCCTGTTTCAAAATAATAAAAACAAGAAGGTTGTGGAAAAGAGTACTCATTGCCTTTATAATACTAGCACAAGCACTCACTTACTTACACATAACCATCTTAGTGCACGACTGCACATACGGCCTCAACCCGATATCACCATTGGTCACGGTCGGCTGCAATACATCGCAGATGCCCCCATGCTAGGATCATCATAAGATAAACACAAATAAACAAAAATCACAGTTGTGAAGCAGTAAGGACCAACACACATGGTTAAGAAGTTTGCATGTTGATAGAGAGATATAAGAAGTCATTTGTATAAAGCAGTGGTTCTTATCTTAACTTGGGTTCTATTGAACCCTAGAGGGGTTCCAAGAGGCGGTCTCAGGCGTTCTGTCCGACTTCTTTTAGTCCAGCAGCCTTTGAGAGAGTTTTCGCCCGTCTGCCCTATCGCGTTCATTCAAAAGAAAGGCTCTTCTTTTTCAATTTCTTCTCGTTCTTCTTCTTCGTTCTCCAGAAAGAAGGGTTCGATGAATGCGCATGATGAAACTGTTGGGGTTCTGTACCTCCATCTGGGTGGGTTAAGAATTGCTGATTTACATGTGCAGTGTTTATTCCTCTCCACTACTGAGTAGGTCTCGATTCCCGAAAAGTTCGGAAACTCCCTCAAAGCACTCGACAAAGAAATCCTCCATAGAAGTGTGCAGGTGGGTATGAATGCTTCTCCCGCTGATCCTATGGTTGGCATCAGGGTACATCTGAGGAATGATGATAATAGAGAAATGTTTATTCATTATATAATAATATAGTATAGTATAGCAGTATTCCCTTTTAAAAGCTCAAGACACTCTACATAGAGCGTAATTAAAACACAACATAAAAGAGTACAAATATCGCATTACATAGATTACAATATGAATTACTTAATCCTAATACACACATGCAATGCAATATAAGAATAATTACATTTTAAAGTGCGTGAAGCAATAGGAACAGGTAAAAGATACGATGAGATGAGGTAGGATAAGATCAGATAAAATGAGATAAGATATGATAGGATGATTAGATAAGAGAAGAAAACATCAGATAAGATAAAATAAGCGTATGAGCTGGAGTAAAAAACATTGAACACAATGTTACCAAAATATCAATGCATCCACATACAAGTGCGTGACATAACATACTATGTAATTCAGCCATCAACAAAAGACGTTTTAGCAGAATCCCAAAGCATCGACTCTATGTGAGCCTGTCTCAAAAGGTGCCAACAAAATGTGGACAAATTCAGTCAAAATTCAAATTGTACCAACAAATCTTCCCAGTAATGATTTTCAGAGAGCACAACACATCGACTTTCATAATGTGTATGACAGAAGATGGTTTAAAAGCCGAAAAAGCGATGGATTTACTTTTTCTTGGTGCTCTATGGATTGTGGTGATCGTGACGTGGACACAAAAAAAGAGCATGCCTAAAACGCTAGTAAACGGTTGTCTTGCCTTTTTAGTACTCCTTAACTACTAAATTTTGGATTAAACTTTGTTTTCAATAGCCGTAATACAAAATTTGACATGATTGTAGGCAAAATGTCAATATATTGCACTCTTATTATGATGTCTTGCAATATACTCTACTACCTTTGTCTGAATGGGCCAAGTCTATACAAACAATGTATTTATAACTTACCTCAAATCTGAAGTAAACATTTTCTTCTGTCAAAGCTTTGACCAGATGGGCGGTGTGTTGGAAGTGAACATTGTCTGAAAGGGAAGAGAAAAATACGACATGTTAAATTCAGAGATCACAGAAAGATCCACACCTGTGGTCAGACAAGGCTCGTCTTCTCCTGAACCCATGCTTTCTTTCATGAACTTGGAAATGTAACCAAACAGTATTATTATAAAGGCTGACTTTTTTTGCACGTAAAGTCGTGCGAAGACGCTGAAAAGGGAGGATCTGCATTCCTCGCACGGACAGTTCACCACGAGATTTAATAGAAATCCTAGATCTAGATTCTCTAGATCTAAAGCCTACAGCAAGTTTGTTTAAAAAATTGAATAGAAATGTTTGTTTTTGTTTTTAAAGCATAGATTCTAGACATGATATGCAAGTTTAGTGTATTAAATTATGGAGAACAAAAAAAGTTGTCATGAGTGGGGATCGAATCCAAGTCCCCAACCGTACCTAACGGACACTCTAACCATGAAATCACTATCACAGTTGATTGGTGACAACTTTTTCTTTAATTATAACGGGTTGACGTGCGAGGACCCATACTCTATAACAAATGTTTCTTACCATCCGCTGTGCCATGGGCAAGCATGAAGGATGCGGTCTTGAAGTTCTTGGCATACTTTGACACGTTAGCGGCCTGTGGAAGGAAGAGAAGAAATGAATTCATACACATTTTGGGGTAGAACTAAAAAAAACTTTGCAGCCACTATTACCCTGACAGGCCCGATTAATTCCGGAGCCTTCTGAACCTCCTGGGAGGTATACTGGCAGTGCTGCTGATTGGTGCTCACTCACACCAACATACTGTCAAGATTTTTCATCATCTACAGTCGAGACATGAATGCTTGTACTTGTAGCAATGATTTAGGACTGAACCAGGTGTATGGTATGTCGTTTCATTTTCTGTAGTCCTGATGCTTAAAAGTATGTGAAAGAATTCTCAAAATTGACCACAACACATAAGCAACTCTATACATACATACCCGGTATAGAGTTTATTATTTATTATTACATGAATGATATTCACAAAAGCATCATTATCAAGTGTCCATTGGAAAAAAAACTCAAAACGTTTTAAAAGACACCAGGCGTTCCTCTACCCCGCACCATCAAAGACAGGAACAAGCTCTCACAGGGTGTTGTACAGGCAAACACAATCGACACCTTTGTGTCAAAGGGCCTCCGGTCCCCCCCAACTTTATTTTTCAATTCCTTGAAGACCCCTTTGAAGTAGTGACGGAGAATCAACTTGATGATTGTGTCACTCACAACGAAGAAAAAAAAAACGAGGAGGAAAATCACTACTACAGTACTGACCCGATAGTTCTCCTCATTGTCTTGGGGTTTCCTCATATACCTCTCAGTGTATATAGAGTCTGAGGAAAAGGCAAGAGAAAATGTTTGTTTTGTTTTAACTATTCATCTGTTAAAGAGTTCAAAAATGCAACACATGGACAAACAAAATGTTCCTTGTGTAATATTGTTTACCACTTTTTTACAATTTTACAAAGTGTGCATCCTATGAATGCTTAGATTGCTGAAACGCAAAGCACATGGTCGCATTAATCCTCAAGTCTGAGGCTGCGACTTCACGGAAGAAAATGAAGATGAAGGGGAAGGAGAAGGAGAAGGAAAAGGAGAAGGAGAAGACGAAGACGAAGACGAAGACGACGACGACGATGACGAAGAAGAAGAAGAAGAAGAAGAAGAAGAAGAAGAAGAAGAAGAAGAAATAATAATAATAATAATAATAAGAAGAAGAAATCTGACCATAGTAGTAGATCCAGTCTGTGACGAGTGTAATTATGCAAAACAAACAAAGACAGAGAAGAAGAATGAATGAACAAACAAACAAACAAACAAACAAGCAAACAAATCTGACCATAGTAGATCCAGTCTGTGACAGGAGCCACTGAGATGCCACATCGGAATGGACTCTTGTCTCGTCCTAGGGCCATGGCAGTCAGGTAGCCTCCATACGACTTAGTAGAATACATGGAGAAAGAAGAAGTAAGTAATAATACCAATGATGCATTGCCTTGCCTAGGCTATGTCCATCCACTGCTGGATGTAGACCTCCACTCTTCATCTCCAATTCTCTCTCTTTCTAGAGTAACAACAGTAATACTAATATAGAAAAACTGAAATGATTATGACATTAAACCGTTAGTTATCTTATCTCATCTTATTTTATCTATGAACAGATAACTTGCCAACCTCAGTGCATCCCATGTGTACAAACAGTATATAGCTGTATAAATATGACTAATGCTCATATGTGTTGGTCTGTATCACAGTGCTAAAAGCCCTTCTGTTGTGTTTTGGGGATGAGGCTATGCTTTTTTTTACAAAGAGAAAGAGAGCACTGTCAGTGTCAAGTCTCATCATCTCTGGGTTAACTACATATTGATACAATGGTAGTCAGGTAAGTGACAGTAGAAAGACAACAAGATATATTATATAGCATAATGAAACAAACCAATGATATGGAAAAATGAAATGTCAAAATCAACAAGCGCACTCACCCAGCCCCAAATGCCAATCTTCTTTGCATCCACGTAATGTTCCTTTGCCAGGTGTCTGAAAAAGATGTGACATCTTTGTTTGCCTACATTAACATGATGTACATGGGTTTGATGATAATAACAATAATAATAATAATAATAATAATAATAATAATAATCATAATAATAATAATAATAATAATAATAATAATAATAATAA
>JAUELK010287434.1:4405-14789 GCA_031471215.1 Gastropteron pacificum | reverse complement strand
AAGCGCTTTGGGCCCACTTTGTGGGGATAAAGCGCTATATAAGTGATGTTGTTATTATTATTATTATTATTATTATTGTGTGAAAACCATAGTATCATTGTGTTGTTGTTGTTGTGACACCAGGTGGTGCCGTGTCTGCAACCTTGCCCTCTGAGGAGACAGCGCAAGTCTTCATTTCCTACCAGTGGGACATGCAGTCTAAGGTCAGTCTAACTACCTATCTACCTACCTTACCTACCTACCTACCTACCTACCTACCTACCTACCTACCTACCTACCTACCTACCTTACCTACCTACCTACCTACCTACCTACCTACCTATCTATCTATCTACCTACTTACCTACATAAGTTACCTATTCTACCTGCTTACCTACATAACCTACTACCTACCTACCTTATCTAACCAACCTAACTACCTACTTACCTACCTAACCTGCCTACCTAACTAACTAACTAACCTTCCTACCTAACTAACTTACCTACCTATCTACCTACCTACCTACTTACCTAACCAGCCTATCTAACCTGCCTACCTACACACCTACCCACCTACCCTACCTACATGCCTATCTATCTATCTTTCTATCAGTAGTAGTAGTAGTAGTAATAGTAGTAGTAGTAGTAGTAGTAGTAGTAGTAGTAGTTGTAGTTGTAGTAGTTGTAGTAGTCGAAGTAGTAGTTGTAGTTGTAGTTGTCGAAGTAGTACTAGTTGTAGTAGGAGGAGGAGTCAAGTAGTACTAGTAGCTGTTTTTGTTGTAGTAGTACATGTAGTATTAAATCCACTTTCCATGTTTCCCGACAGGTGGACGAGATCCAACAATAACAGTTGTTGTTTATGGTGGTAGTACTAATAGCTTTTTGTTGTTGTAGTAGTACATGTAGTACTAAATCCACTTCCTGTTTCCGACAGGTGGACGAGATCCAACAGCTTCTGGAGCGGGCGGGCTTCCCGTGCTGGGCCGACATCTCCATGGGGGGGCCACCCCGCGGGTCCTCCAGCCGCAGCAGCCGGTCCTCGGCAGTTTTCACCTCCGCTGCGCTCGGGGACTCTTCCAGCGAGACTCTCCAGGGCCAAATCCAGCGGACCATGAAGGCGTGCCATGTGGTGGTGTGTTGCATCACGCCAAAGTACCTGCAGAGTGACAACTGTGCCAAGGACCTGACACTAGCTGACGCCTTCCACAAGCCTGTCATTCCTCTCTTGTTGAGGTACGCGCCTTCGGAAAATGCGCCAAATTACGTGCGTAGGATCTTGCTGAGGTACAGTTACATAGATCTGAGTAATGAAAGATTGTACAAACAGAACATTGGAGTTCTCCTAGAGAGGGTGAGGAAGTGTATCAGTACTTCTGCCATGAGGTAGCTTTACATGATTACTGTATGAATGCTTTTTGTTGATGATGATGATGATGATGATGAAAGTCATTTGTATATCGCACAAATCCATGTTTCATGCTCTAAGACGCTGCGGCATCCACAGACAGAAATAATACACACACAACTACAGTGCTGTTCCTCTCAAACTGGGCCTGGGCTATACACATTATAATACATGTCCTAAATAGCAAAAAGTTTTGCACTCGAATGCTCTTTTGAAAAGTTCTGTTTTGAGATTGGTCTTGAATTGAGACAGAATTTCTGATTCTCTTGTTTTCAAACTGAGAGAATTCCACAATTTTGGTCCACCTACAAAGAAAGATTTTTCTGTGTGTTTTAGCCTGTAGGTTGGTGTGACAAGCCTGCTTCTGTGGATTGACCTTATAATTACACTTGTTTATTACACATGCGATTGTAGAACTTTTAAATTGTAAGCATTTTTTCACCCATTTTTCTACAATGTTCATGAGTAAACCTGAGCAATATTTGCTTTGTGCTTATTGGGATCAATTCTTCCACTTATGTTGTAAAATACTCATTCTTACTTCTTCCCTTTTTTCCCAATATATGCATTGTTTTTATTTTTAATAATTGACAAGCAAGCCATGTGATTTTATGACTGTCTCAATGCTTTTTGTACTTGTTGACACAATGCTGTGTTTGGATTGTGTATCAACCTTTAAGTGCATTTTGTATCATAAGGCCTTGTTTCCTGAATATATCAAAGAGTTGTTACAATTATATTATTTAACATGTCCTAGACACATGTAACCTTGGTGAAATGTTTATGCTGAACCATTTGCTCTAATTATTGTTTTAAAGACAATCAGATACATACATGTATCAAGGCACTCAGGCACAGTGACAAAAATGATTTTTCTAGCCTCGAATATTTGTCCCAAATCTTGAACGTGGATATTTTCTAGCTGTCAGGCGATTTGTGGCTACATTGCACAATAGAAGGAACAAGAGGAAAATTCTAAAGGGCCTCTAGGCTGCCATGGCTCTATGGGTCTGTCAGACCACCTTAAGAGTGTACAACTCAAACAAGTACCTGTTTGAAACAAAGAAACATCTTGTCAGATTTAAAGAATTTGAGCTAACCCCTAGAACTAGAAGTGTTTCCTATTGTTTTAGGGCACATTTACTTACTTATTGTCGTACTTCCGTACATCCATCATCCTTAGTATCAAGTGCATCTGAGCATTCAGACCTTTACTACCTTGGGGGCCTTAAGCAACCATGCATGGAATATGTACTGGTGTAGTATGGTGTCACTTATGTTACATACACCAACTGAGATGCTTCCCATTTTTTGATGTGGTTTGTTTTGCCATTTGATATGTAAGATTGTAAATGATTTAACAGTGTCACATTTGCAGCAATGAACTATTTATAAGCTTTTAAGCTGCCCTATTCATGAAGAGTGGTGTTTTTGTGATTGGATTAGTTGAGGATGGATGGAAAAGAAGTGCCCCATTTCAGAGTTGATATTTTGATTTCTTTGTTTTTTGTTTTAACTATTGTTGATGACATGAATGTCCTGATCTTGAACAGGATCTTGATGTTTGTATTGTAATTAATGAAACACCAATCAATAGCCGATGTCTGTGCCTAATTTCTACAAAGCGAAGCAACAAATGTTACAATGATCATTGCTCATACCTACTTAATCAGTATTAAATCATCATTCGCATATTGTAGTCACTGGGTTTTTTAAACTTCAAACTTAAAGAAAATACATGAAGAAGGAAAAAAAGAAATATTTCGAGCAATAGTCTATGTTATGTAAATGCTGAATGTCCTGAAGCGAAAAATTGCAGGATGAATCCACAGATGGCCTGGACTTTGGAAAATGGACTGAGACTATTCATTTAGAAATAGAGTGACATAAGCAATTCTTGTATCATTATAATTATGATAGTAATGTTATCCATGTATTTCCTAGAGCCATGAATTCAGTGTTACTACTGTTAATGATTTTGAAAATGTCATGGATTTGATAATCATTATCTCATTATTTATAGCAATATGTGCGATGCATTCACATTTTGTCTACCAATATGATTGAGTGTTACTTTAATGTTTCCTATGGCCAATAAGGGACATAGTTACTCTTGAATGTTTGTTTCATTTAACAAAAAGCAATTACATTCCTATCACTAGCCTTACAATACTGATTCCTTAAGGGACACCACTGTTTGTTTTATGGATGTTATGCAATATGATACAAACCTTATGTAGTACAACCATTACATAATTATGCCTGCCTTTATATAATACAACCATTACATATACATGCCCTTCTCAATAAGCTGCCTGACAAGATGGAGAATTTTCATTTTTGAGCTTTATGTGGTAACTGACCTTTGAACTTTTCAAAGGAGAAGAGAGTATTTTAATTCCAGTGTATATGTTTGTGAGAAACATCGGATAGGTTCCCATATCATTTTAGGTGTGTTCTAGGACTATGAGATATGTAGTCATAACTGGAAAAGGGAATTGAGATTGATATTTAATTTTTTTAAATATTTGTGTCCCTTTTTTTCAATGTGATATTAAATTGTGATAGGATTGAACAGTGTTTTGTGAGCTCAACTATATTGAGCTTTTTTCTCAATGTTTCAAATTGGATGAATATGCAAAACATTCTGAATGCATTTATGACCGGACTGTGATATAACTGAATTTTTTTTACATGACCTGCTGAGCAATTAATTACTTTCAAAGGAGACTGAATTTGTGACTGAGATTTGTTGTCAATGTCATGTATGCATTGAAATAAAAGTTTTGAAGAAAATAGTCTTCTTTGTTGTAATGCAGTAGTGTGATCATATCTTTCATTGTGTAATTGTTAACAACTTTGATGAGCCTTGTAGTGGACACCAATGGGTGGGGACCGATGAATTGTAGAAGTGTTCAAATCTTCCAGACACTGACAGTGACACTGTTTTTTCGGGCTCAAAGAATTTATTTTCATAAACAGTTCCTTCATGCCATACGTGAGAACATCCTGGTAGGCCTCTGTGGCAGCTACAGTTTCTGACTTGATCATCGACTCCATTACTTCTCTCAGTCTCAGGTCACCTAGATGGAGGTGAGCACTAAGGTTGCATGTGTGAGCCTATGTGGCAGACATTCTTCTTCTTCCAGTAAGTTGGATCACTCAGACTTGAATAGTCATCCAACTCTTGTTGACATTTATTCTTAAACCAAACTTCTCAAAACTGTGGCTACTATTAGTCTGAGGATTGAAAAAAAAGAACAAGGCCATCTTGACATCTTAAGGAAACATCTTATTAAATTATAAATTATCTTATTTTCCCTTTTTGTTCTGTTCTTTTGCAAAACTAAATAATAAAAGATTAGAAGAATTTAAAGAACCAGGTTTCTTTCTTTTTTTTCAGAGCACTTTAATGATCAGCAAAATAGAGGGGATATTCACAACATATTGATCTCTACATATTCACATACCAAGCATAACATGAACATTGTCATTTTAACATTGATGGATCTCGTTGCAGATTTGACTCTAATAATTCCAATAACATATTGTGCACCAACAATAGAATAATGTAACATTTGAAGACATACATTGCTTTGTTCGATTGCTGCAACAAAACAAAACAGAAGTACCAGCATGTGTGAAAGGAAAAAGAAACAAAACAAGGTTTGTTATAGCTTCCCCATTGCGCTTGACTTGAGACATACAATCATACAATGAGGCTTCATGACAGGCAACTAAAGCATAGAAATAGAAGACTGTGATTCTGACTCCATCCAAGAAGACATGGTATACACAAAGAGATGGCAGCCTACATGAATGGCAATTCAATGGTCAAAGGTACAAACAATGTTCTCAACACATGATGGGAAACATAGGAGGCCAATAGAAACGTCATTGTATGTAGTATTTGTAGGAGGAATTGTTTTGTTTTCATCTCAAGTCAGAAACAATAGTTTGCAGCGAAAGCAGAAGAAGAAAAAGAAACAATATTTTCAAAAATAAAATCATTTTAGTTTTTCAATGTCAGATTTCCGAACCTTCCCCAAAAGAATGTTTGCACAGTGTACAAGAACTGTGAAGTGTGTGCATACATTGCATGCCTCAAAGTCAGATCCATGGGTTGGTCACTGCACCATTAGTTGCATCAATTATGGCACAAACAGACAACAGTTGTCAAAGAACCATTGAGACACATCATGGCTGTGTAGATTCACACAAGTTGAGACAGATGAACAAGATTCCAAATGCAGGGACAAAACTGTTTGTGCTGAACCACCTGATAGTGATGATAGTAAAATGACACACAACTAATTTAAGAAATAAAAAACAAAAGACAAGAGACAAAAACATGTCTTAATGATCATTTTCCATTGTGACCCACAAACCAATGAACCAATGACAAGCTGTAAGTAGTAGTATATGAACCGGTAAACACAATTCTAAAACACAACTATAAGCTAAGTCTTGGTATATAACAAGTTTGTTTGATAGACTGAGGAGGGTCAGTCTTGTTTACTTGAACATAGAGTACATCAAAGAGAGAAAAGACAGTGAAGAACTCAACTAAAGAAGTGACAAAAGAGACATGGAGTGAGTGGCCAAACTTTGAGACACAACTGTACTGTTAGTTAGGAACGTAGTTGTAAAATGTTCTAAAATGTTCTCTATAAAAGAATAAGGGGAAATCTTGTTTACTGGAAGAGAGACTACATAGACGCAAGAGAAAAATAGACAATGAATAACTCTACTAGAAATGACAAAAGATACATTGATAAACCAAATTTTGAAACACTCAATTCTAAAATGTTGAATACAAGAAGTCCCTTGTGGGGAGAGCACATAGAAAACAGAGCAGACAGACAGTGAACAAGTCAACACTAGAAAAGACAGTGAACAAGTCAACACTAGAAAAGACAGTGAACAAGTCAACACTAGAAAAGACAAAAGAAATTCACTCAACAATGGACACAGTATGGCAACAAACCATCAACATAAACCATGCAAATATTGACGAGACTGTAATAGGGCTACCTAGACTACACTCTGACTAAATATAAAGAATGTATATAACATTGGACAGAATAAGTGCTTGTATTTATTCTGGTGTTTCATTCATTCAAACCCATAACCTACACTCCACCTGAAGAGTCAGGAGGGAGGAAACATGGTGCCTCAATGACAACAAAATGTCTCCATGTGACCTCATCACAAGCCTACTTGAAGCCACCAGACTCCAGTTCACCACTGAATTCCATGCACACCAAAAATGAAACTGAAAGTTCCTCTGTTGATTGTTGTAGATTGTTTGAATAGGTTGTTGACATGTGTGTACTGGCCAGGCAAAACCGCCTACTTAGAGCTTTGGCCAGTTCTGAGATATAAGCAAAGTAACAGGTTTACATTGGTTGACATATTTAACAATTCATAAGAAAAAGACTTGAAGAGATAATTTAAAAGTGTAAAAGGGAACTTGATACGCATGTCATGAAGTTTCAAAAACAACAAAGAACTGAAAAAGTCAATTTACCTCCAAGTCCATCCTTTTCCCAGACCACTACATAAATGTTTCCACAAGTCTTAAGTCTAAGCCAGGAACAGAAACCCAACCCAGTTTTAAACGTTGACATATTCAGAACAATGTTACAGCACAAATAAAACTTCTTTGAAACAATGGGCGAGCACCAAATTATTTTAAAGGGAAACATAAGGAAGAAAAAAGTGCGTAAAACATACTCAAAATGAAGTAAATCATGACTAAGTGATAAGTTCATTAATCAAGTAAATTATGTTGACATCCAAAATATACAAATGAACAATAGTAAGTCCATTCTATGCGTTGTGGAGAAAAATCGTCATTCAGGTTAAAGGTTAAGTTTCTGAAAGAACCTACAGAAAACATGAGCCATTGTAAACTTTTGTTGGTTCACTTGTGATGGTCTAGTGTTAATGTTGACACAGACACTGGTGGTGACTTTCAAGCAGACTTCACATCCAGAGTAATAGAAGTGCACAAAAAGAATAGTGTATGATTTTGCCTGCTTTCTGTATGTACCTGCAAATATTTGTATCACCAAAAACATGTCCTTTGACTTCAAACCACATAAATTTGTCTGAATCAAAACATTCAGTTTTTCTCTCAAAAGGTCATTAAAACGTTGGCAATAATCACATTTTTCTCATTTCCTATTTGAGGCAAGCAAACAATAAAAAATTACTGTTCATTTTAAACATAATATGCCTGTGTTTTTTTCAAAAGAAATTACAATGAAAATCATTCCAGATCTAAGAAATCTCACTGATAATATCGATTGAGCATAATATCAGTGGGTAAGAATTACAAAATTATTTCCTGTCAGACATCCGTTTGATCATCTCACAGAAACCTCATTGACATTGCACAATCTGCAAGTATCAAAATTTAGATAATTGATATTTCACTTGAAAATACATTTTTGTTCAGTTGGACCCTGTTCAAAATGTGATCATTAACAGTCATAATTAATATAGGTGCGTTGACATAAGGGGAAAAAAAAAAAAGTTGTCATGTCATGTTCTCATTCATACTGTCAGGACAGAATATGATTTAAAGTGAAATAATTGCTTATTGCCTAGTCATTTGGAAGTTACAAAATGATTCATTCAAACAGACATTACAGTCATGATCTTCTTCAGTGATCTCCTGGTGTATTGTTGCACTCACTGTTGCTACAACAAGGTTCAGAGTTCAATGTTTTTCTTAGGCTCCATCATGTCCACAACCACCAGTCTAGAGTCTTACTGTAACTGAGTGTGCCCGTCCAGCAGACAAGAGAGGTCTGAGGGAAGGTCAAGCTAAGGGAAAAGCTTCAGAGTCCAAAAGATACTCCTCATGGATTGGAAGTTGCCTACCAACTCTCTTCAGCTTGCCACGTGTGATTTGTGCTCACTCCAAAATGTCTGGAGACAACGCAGTAGTAAATCTAAATCCACTGGAAGGGAACATTTACAGTAACCTTACTGCAGGGTCACAACTAAACTAACTACAAAGCATCTCAATGATAAATCTTTCCTGGTTTAAAAGCAAAGCAAAGCAACATTCACAAAATGTCAATAATTAGTAAAGAGGATTTCACTTAGTTCCATACAAATTGCCTGTAGATGGTGATAGATAGCACCTGCCAGTCACAGCACTGTTTCACCAAACCACACACACAATCCATCTCAAACACACATGCATACGCGAGCACACACACACACACACTGACCCATTCTTGCTAGTTCAACATGTGTATGTAGGGAGAGGGGGTAGGGGTGGAGGTCTTTGGCCAGGTGTGTGTCGTGTACACACTGTGGTGATTGTAACAATGCCATGTATGGAATGAACAGATGTCTTCACACTATCATGTACTTTGTGCTTGATGCTTATGACTAGGGTTTGTACAAACAGTGTCAGTCAGGGTGGGCGTCATAGGGGGGGGCAAAACAAATAAGTAGCCAAGAGATGATGAGAAATTAACAATGCAAAGTAAAAACTATAAAGACAGAAAGGGAAAAAAAGAGAAAAGCAACTCCCCTCTCATCAAGTTGTAAATATATAACTTTCAAGTGAGACATCACTTGATTAATGTGATTGTTGATCAAAATTAAAAGTGTGAGTGAAAGAAGAACATGTGGGAACATGAACAAAATGCAAAATGACTATGTTAAGCAAAAGCCTGAGGCAATAAGTGATTGACAACAACTAGCTGTGTAGTAGTAGTAGTAGTAGTAGTAGTAGTAGTAGTAGTAGTAGTAGTAGTAGTAGTAGTAGTAGTAGTAGTAGCAGCAGCAGTAGTAGTAGTAGCACAATGATCAATGATGATGCTTTAGTAGTACAGTAGATGATACTGTCGTAGTAGCACAATGAACTGTGAACACTGGGAACTGGTAGACCTGATGTGCCAATGACAAGTTAGATAATGAAGAAAACTGACAATTTTGTCCATGCTGTATGCCATAGAAACATTCAAATATGATTGTAGAAACACTGTCAGTCTTTTTCTGCAATACAAGTCTAGCTGCTGTTCAGAGCATCCCGTTTTCGTTACCTGAGAATCAAAACATCTTCTTATCCATCTACACAAGCTCATTAGTGTAATAAACAGACACAAGTGATAGTCGTAAACTGTGTTTTTCATTACAATGGACACTGAATCATCTCCTAAAGAAATTGTTTTCGAGAGTCACAAATAATTTGACTGTCCAATTCCGGTAGGCCTAAGCTTAGGGGCCGCAAGATAACAAAACAAACAAACAAACACAATAACCTATGTACTTTAGTGGCTAGATTACACTATCATCCTCAGAGTTGCATTGATTGGGATATGTGCCTCAAAACTTAGTAAATTATTGGAACCATAATGAGTTTCTCAAATGACAAATGCATGTTTAAAGCTTCGAGTGAATACATTTATAGACAAAACATTGTTTACAAACATTACTGTATGGTACTACTGCACTGTATAAGCTCATTTCAATGTTATTTCAAAAATAATGCTAATGGCGTATCAAGATCAAATAGTTAATAGTGAAACATCTGTATCGTAGTAACAATCATAAAGGCTGATTATCCTGCCAATGGGTTCCCTCAATGCTCTTGCTCTGATTCATTGTGGAACCAAGTCAACCTCCAGACAGACAGACATACTGTTAGTCCAGCCTGTGGGGCTCTAACATCTCTACAATAAATATATACAATGACATAGATGTCACAAACCTCTACAGTACCGGGTGGCCCTCAGTGCCTGGGGAAGACCAACGCATACTCTAAGGCATAACAAGACAAAAGTTGTGAATGGATGCAAACTGTGTGTCTAGTGAACTACACTTCTACTTCACTTCCGTCAGATGGACAGAGTCTTGCTATGACCTAACTGTGTCGTGTACATTGATGATACAAAGTTATGGTCTTGCTACCATCTACCTGTGTCGTGTACATTGATGATACAAAGTTATGGTCTTGCTACCATCTACCTGTGT
>JAUELK010287213.1:0-14793 GCA_031471215.1 Gastropteron pacificum | reverse complement strand
TTTCGTCTGTTTTGTGACTGTGTTTTGTCTAAAAGCGCCTTAGAGCATACAGGCCCAGCGCCTGGTGATGGATTTGTACGCTCTACAAATGCATATCCAGTATCATGTGTAGACTGGCCATGTTGCAGGTGTTTCTGCCTAAGCCGTCAATCTATCACTTGACCCAAACATCCAAAGACCACATGACTGCAACAAAGCTACCAATTTCCGTGTTCTTGTTCCCTCTTGGAAAGGGAAAGGTTATTTCTATTTAAATTGTGTTATACTTTCTTGCTTTACTACATGGCTAAGGTAGGCCGTAATGATTTAGTATTATTTCTATGCCAATCAATGTTTGATTCAGTTTATGGTTTATGGGTATTAATTCATCATCTCTCTCTCTCTCTCCCCTCCCTCCCTTGTTGGTGAACAGTCGTTGCAGCGTCTCGGAGACACCCACACCATTTCCTCGTCAGACCTGCAGAGGCAACGTGCCTACCCGCCGACTATGGCCACCTCAGAGGACCACTCGGCGCAGCTGGCCAACCCCCCAGACTTAACCTCTGACCCCAACACAGGTCACTTCCTGCACCCACCGCCCGGCGACATGTCCCAGCACCGCGGGCTGGGCGGAGTGTCGAGCACCACCACACCCCCCTCCACCCTCCTCTTGTCTTCCTCACACGACTCGGCCACCCAGCAGTTGTTGCAAGCTGCCCTGGCTCGCAATCCAACATCGTCCTCCTCACCCCCACCGCCCCCAGCCCCCTCAGTCTACCACCACCAGCACCAACACCACCAACACCAACAGCAACAACAACAACAACAGCAGCAGCAGCAGCAACAACAACAGGAGGCAGCGTTGCTTCACAGACTGGCCTCGTCTGACTCTGGTCTCGTGAGCCCGGCCAACCCCAGCTTGGACCACCAACAGAGGCTGGCCCTGGCTGCGTACTGGCAAACGCAGGCCCTCGGGGAGATCATGTCTCGCAGCCAGACCACTCTGAGCTCAGAACACCCCTCCACATTCACATCCTCCATCTCATCAGACTCTGTGGTTGCCGCGGCAACGGAAGACGGCCGCCACCTCTTGGGTTCATTAGGGGGTCACCAGGACGGGAAGGTGAAAGTTCATGGAATGTTACGTCATGAGGCGGAGGGGGGCCACCAGGCCTCGTCAGCGACAATGCTTCCCGAGACGTGTCTGCCTGTGGACATGGCGTCACGCTCCCAGGTGAACCACAGTGCCGAGGGACCCTCATAGTGCGAGGCTTCTTCTGGGATGTTTGTTGTTGAACCATAGAACTACTACTGCCTGGAGACATGATGGCCTGACGTGTTGTACTAGCACAGGAGTATGTGTTGTGTGTAGTTAAACCACAGTTAGTACTGCTGTCTAGTTTAAAACCACAGTTAGTTCTGCTGTGTAGTGAAACCACAGTTAGTACTGCTGTGTAGTTAAACCACAGTTGGTACTGCTGTGTAGTTTAACCACAGTTGGTACTGCTGTGTAGTTAAACCACAGTTAGTACTGCTGTGTAGTTAAACCACAGTTAGTTCTGCTGTGTAGTTAAACCACAGTTAGTACTGCTGCCTGAGACATAGCCTAGCTTGTGTGTGCGCTCAGACAGTCCATCATGCTCAAGGACAACCCACCCTCCCCACCCCCACCCCCAAACCTTGGGTCTGATTTTACCTTATCACAGCTGCTGCCTAGAGGATTGGGGCGAGAAGCCTCACCTGACTGTTTGACATGACAGAAGGAGTCGTGTTGTTGGACTCTCCTTCTGACTTTCACATACATTCTCAAGAGATGCCCAAACTCCCTTGGCGTCTCTTAACTCTCAGAGCTACTTTAGTTGTTTTCAGTGGACCAGGAGTGAGTTCTGTTTTATTATGCATCATAATAGACTATAGAATAACCCAAGGACAATGTATCTCTGCATACTTTGTGACGTGCAAGTTTTTTTTTTGTTAATTTAAAAAGTTCCCTTTATAGTACATGCTGATGATTGTTGTAGAAATAACTACCACTACTTCTACAACTACATACATTATTTACTGAAAGAATTGGTGACTATCTCTTCGTTGTTACTGCCAAACTCGGTCCTTGTTTGACAAGCTGTCAGCGCTGCTGGGAAGGTATCTGGTGCTTTCACCATCATCAACAAAGCCACTGCGGACTAGAGCTGTATATATTTCCTATCAAAGAGGGGGGAAGTCTTTCCTCTGCTGAGTTCGTCGTCGTCGTCGTCGTCGTCGACTTTTGCTAGGCGAGCAACCTGTCGCACAGACCAGTGTGGAGCAGAGATGTTTCTATATGTGGAAAGTTGACCATGTTATAAAGACTTAATAAAAACCTGTTGATGACTTTGTTGAGAAGGAATGGGAAAAAAAGACATTGAATGGAGTCGTTGCTGGACATAGTTGTGCTGCCCTGTTGGTGCCGTCTGGATGGTGTTTGACTCCCTGTGTTAAGGCCATAGTATCTGTTGCAATGAACTTTGTTGTTGTGAAAGACTTTTGAGATCTTTGAGTGCAAGTACACAGTGATTTACTACAGTGAGGCTTGAGTGTGATTTGAAAATGAGGCTTGAGTGAGATTTGAAAATGAGGCTTTTGTGTGATTTGAAAATGAGGCTTTTGTGTGATTTGAAAATGAGGCTTTTGTGTGATTTGAAAATGAGGCTTGTGTGTGATTTGAAAATTTGGCTTTTGTGTGATTTGAAAATGAGGCTTGAGTGAGATTTGAAAATGAGGCTTTTGTGTGATTTGAAAATGAGGCTTGTGTGTGATTTGAAAATGAGGCTTGTGTGTGATTTGAAAATGTGGCTTGTGTGTGAGGTGAGTGTGAGAAAATTTGAAGGAATGAAAGAAGAGGGGAAAAGGAGAGCAAAAGATATGAAAGTATGTCTTGTTTGTCACTGTGGGAGATTGAATGAGAGAAGGTGAGAGAGGACGATTAGGATGATAAGATTGATAGAATGTGAGTGTGAGAAGAGTGAAAGTTTTGAATGAGAGAGAGTGTGTAAATAATAATAGAAGAAAAAGTGCGAAGAAAAGCTGAAATGTGTCAAAGATATTGTTTGCCCTCAAAGCCTCAAAGCCTGGTGCTGTCGAGCTCCCCTTGTGGTTCTCACCAAGTTGTATTGTACATTGTGTTTACATTGCTGGATTATGGCTTTCTAATGATAACATTATATTATTATAATAATGAAATGATGACAAGGACACTGATTATTATTATCATTATACCAATTATTGCAGTTATTCAGACTTTGCTTTGTTTCTGTCTTACTACTCCTGTGACTACTGCTCCGAGGCCTTAAACTAGATTGTGCTAGCTGGGAGACTGTGTGCCCTACTCCAGATCTTCTCCTCACACCTCTATCTATGTGCTAACTACAAGAAGTTGTGTCACATTATATATTGTTACACACTCTTTACTATAGGATGTATATATATATATATCCTCCAGTCCCAGGTTGCAGAGCTAGGCTGCCATGGCTCTGTAGGTCTATTGGACCACCTACTGGATACCTTGTGCCTGATCACAACAACTGCTATAGGATTTACAACATGATGCTGTTCCTACATTGTACTACAAGGTGTGTACTACATCAGTAATATCATGTGTACTACACACTGTGTGCTAAAGGCTATGGGCTACACACCAACCTCAACACACTGTGTGCTAAAGGCTATGGGCTACATGGCAAGCTCAACACACTGTGTGCTGTCAAAGGCTATGGGCTACATGGCAAGCTCAACTTACTGTGTGCTAAAGGCTATGGGCTACACTCCAAGCACAGTATGTTGTGTTCTTCTACCATAATAATTAATATGTGATGGGTGTCAGTCAGGTGATGGTCCAGGGATTGAGTGGCACACGTCTTCACACTAGCACTTGTCTGTGTGCGTGTCAGAGTTTGTCCTTCCTGTGCAAGCTGGGGACATGTGCAGTTGACCTTTTTTTGTCTTTCCTTTGACTTTGACATAAACATGTTGACCACAATTCATGTTGCTGATTTGTTTATTGCACTACTACCTACCTAGATTCTTTAACAACTTTGTTGTTGCTGTTACCTGGATTATGTTTTGGTAATTTACCTTTTTTACTTAGTAAGGGATTCCTTCCTATGCCTTCAGTTTAAGACACACTCATTTTGTTTTACTGGTTAGGGAATGGGTTGTTTTGTTTGACTGAACTGTATCATTTCCTTTTGCTCAATGTTTAGAACACAAAGTACATGTGCTTTTATCACTATTTTGTTTTACTCTGACTCAGACTGAACTTCTTACAGAATTTGCAGGATCTGCATTTCTGATCAATCTTATCTTGGAGTTTGGAGTGAATGGTCATCTGTTGTGACAAGATGTGGGCATGAGATAAACTTACCAACATGCCCATAGACGTGTACGATAACTAGTTGACTAGGGTACTACTACAGATTATTTGTTCTTTTACATCTTACTCTTACGTTTATATGAATCATTTCAATCTAATCAATACACTAAAACTAAAACTGAAAAAGAAGAAACGGTTTCCCCCTTTTACTTTCTTTCTCTCTTCTCTCTGTCTCTCCCTCTCGTTCTTTTATCTCTCTCTCTCACCTCGCCACTGCTCTCTCTCTCTCTATCCTATCTCACGTTCTCTCTCGTTTGCCTTTCTTTACATTTCCCAGAGTTAGCTCAAATTCATTTTTCGTAATCAGGGCTGTTGAGTCTTAGAATAGTGGTTTAGGTTTGAAGCCTAGCTATAAAAAAATGGAAACTAGTAACTAATAGTAATATAAATTACAGATATAAATAATCTGTTGGAATAATCATAAAAGTAGAAGATTGCCCAGGCTGTCACCGTCACTGGTGGTGGCTCTAGTACTAGGATTCTGTTGTTGATACTTCCTGCACACACACTGTTTCAAATTGCTTCTTCTTCTTACTGCCATAATGCTACTGCTCCCATGATGTGGCCCTGCGTCATGTCTTTTTTGTCTCCTCCGCTGTGCCTGCATAACCTCCGTGTATACCTCAAGTCCACTCCACACACAACATGTCGTGGGAGATAATGATGATGATGCAATGATGACACTGACCTGACAGATTGAGAAAAAAAACAGTGCCTGGATTGGCTCCACCCTCCCTCTTCTTAATGATTGTGATGCCCTTTTGTTTAGCGCATTACCTGGCCCAATGGTTAGCTCTGTGGGCTTTTCAATGTTCAACATAATTGACCAGCTCTTACCTTACCAATCTTCCTTCATTTTGTATACCTTTGATTCTTGACTGAGTTGTTCGTTGAGATTTGAGTTTTCCAAGAATCAACGTCGTCAACTGATAATGGTTTAAAACTTCTTTGTCTAGGTCTAACATTTGCCCAAATGAAACCAAAGATTGTGAAAATGAAGACATCCATTGATAATGATAGAAGAACCTTGGACTTGGAGACAATGTTGCCATATTTAGTAAGAGATAGACCGTATCTAACTTTTCTGTGAAGACGATGGATTGTGCCCTGAAGTGCTGGGCTAAAAATACAAGTAAGATTAAAGTGTCTCTACAGTAACTGTATGATGTAACACATTCATATGTGGATAACTCATCACCACAGGACAGGTCAAAGTTCACAATCACACTCACATCGTTGATGCCTTGCTGGAATTATCTTGTAATAAACATGTTTCATTCAAGATCAATTTGTAATCAGTCTTGTTTTTCATGCACAAAGTTGAGTGCATTTGTCAATTTTGTTTTATAAAGATATATCTATAGGCGTTTTTTAAAGTTTTTTTTAATCGCTCTGTAATTATATAATTTTCTAGGTCAAACTTAGTCTTTGTTCTTCATTTTTCACCTTTTTAAGAAAGCTTTATTATTGGAGCTGTATTACAGGCTGTCCGATTTCCTTTTTTAGTTTTAGTGTTACACACTGTACTGGTAGTTTTCTTAAAAAAAAACCCAGATGTACACTACAGTTCTCAATCTCAAACACAGTAGGAAAGAAGACTGTAACAGCAAAGTGTTGGCATTGTGTAGTAAGTAGAAATTTGACCTATCAGTTTGAAGTTGCTTCAAATGACACATCTGTACTGTAGGTGGGGGTAGGAGAACATGTAGAACCTCCATCCAATCTTTCTGTTATCTTTTGTTTAAATTTAACTTTAACATCCTGAAGTGTGGAAGGCCATCTGTTGGAACTTGAAACATCTTGTGAGATCTTGCGAGAATGAAGGAGAAGAAGAGTCTGTCAATCTATTTGATTTGCCTTTTTGGAAACGTCTCTATTCTGTCAAAGACTATAATAGGAAACGTCTCTATTCTGTCAAAGACTTTATTTAATAGGAAACGCCTCTATTCTGTCAAAGACTATCATGATGATGTCTCTTGTGATGTCTCGATGCAGTAGACATTGATGTGGTGAGAGACAGAAACTTGTTGATACGATGATGAAGTATTTTTTTGTATCTGTTGGTTCTGTTTGTTTTTTCCATTTCCATTCATACGACATGTATGGTACTGGTCCCGTTTGCAAGGGACGTCTGTCTAGATATCACGTCAATCCATGATGATATCAGTCTGGAAAAGTGACACTGGTCTGTGATGTGTTGTTCTATGGTTTTAGAACTACTTTGCCTTGTAACAATATGCTGGAAAGCGCATTGTGAGTTTGCAGGAAATGCACAATAGAAACTCAGCTATTAATAATATTACTATTATTGTTGTTACCTCTTATGATCTCTTCAAATTTCATGTTTTAAATCTTTTTTTTATAATTCTACTTTGACAATGTCTTTTTCTGTTAGTTTTTTTTTAAAAGTTGTATGAAATATAAGTGTTTCTTTCTCCCATGTTCTCCAATTTTCTCAGGCATGTAGCTGGGCTATCAATTTTTGTCAGCTTCATCTTCAGGGCTCATTGACTCGCAAATATCAACAATTCTTACATGACATGTATGATGCTTACTGTATCAAAGTCAGAGATGTATCTATCCATATCAAATCATGCAAAAGGGGACACTAGTACTAGTAGTATTGATGGATGAGTAAACTTCAGAGTCTATCAGCTCTGTTATGATATGATATCTGACATGCGTCGTTAGTTTAGACCTTTTGTGGTCTTTTATTAAGGAAGACATCTCTTGTAAAGAACTACTAGTACTAGACCAGACTACACAGTTGGTATGGTTACCAGGCTATCACAATGAGTAGACATTAGAGTTCAGACATTGGATAAATTTGACATTGCTTACTCTTAAGATACATGTAACTTTCAAAACATGTCCACATTGATGATAAGATACAGTTTTTGAGAAAGATCTTCCTATTCCTATCCTGTGTTGGTATGCTACAAAGAGCAGATCTGTGGCAGCTTGCTAGGTCTAAGACGACAAGATGTTTTGTCTACCGTCTCCTGGACATCTGGCAGCCTCTGTTGAATTGCGGGCATAACTATTTAACTTTTAAATTTAACATTTTGTTGATATTCCCTCTTATTATTATTATTATTTTTTCCAATTTTGAAAGATTATCTTATAATTCATTTCATTATCTTGAAGCTGTCTCTTTCTTCCCACACTATGATTATCACAAATGCCCCCACCCCCCACCCCCAGTAACAACAAACAAAGGCAAAAAAATAACCAAACAAAAAAACCCACCTTTTCTTTCTCTCCCTCTCTGTACATGAGTTTTCTCAAAGTTGACAATAGACATGTCTAATCGAAGTCTAAATCCTTGATGGTTTTTTGTGTGAATGTGACTGTGAAAGAACAGGTTGTGACATAACATGTACGTACATGTATTATGTAGTAATCATGCACACCATCCTGGACTTGTAGATCTAAGATGGTATGGGAATAGACCACCAGTAGTACTGTACCAGCTCTGTTGTCAGTGAAGTATTCATAGCAGAGACTGGACACAGCTCTCTTTCTCTTTATGAAGTAAAAAAGTATAGCCACCTCACCACGCCCCACAACACACAACAGAATAATGGCTTGTTACACTGGGATAGAGACAAACACGTGTGAGCTTTACTCATACTTTCCTATTACTAATTATCCTTTGTAGTGTTTGTGCTGTGTGTGCATGGGACGCACTGAGGTTGGTTATGCAAAAATAGCGATGTGTCCCAACTGCATGTAGGGTCTGTTCTGTAGTAGTTAGTAGTAATAGTAACAAACTGGAGCTAGCAAGTGGGTCAGGAAGATCACTGCACTCTTTCTTTCATCATTCTATTATCATAACAATCTTTTTTTTTTTCATCATACAAAGTGACACCTTACCTATGAGTATGAGGTTGATAGGCAAGATTGCGAGGACCCCACTGTCTCTTTACTCCTACTTTGAAACAGTTTTTCACTTTGCTGTATCCTTTTTTCTTCTTCTCTGTCCCCGTGACTTGAATTTGCAACATTGATTTTGTTTGATCCATGTCCAATGGACAAGAAGAAACAGCAACTAATCATCACAGACTCTAAACTACATACATGTCATATTGTAATGTACACAAACCAGACTGTAACCTTAGAGGAACACATTGTCATTGGACAATCGGAAAAGAAGAAGAAGGGAAACAAATCCCATGCAAAAGAGTATGGAATATCATTATGTACACCCTTCTAATTTAAATTATTGATTCTTCTGTCTACCCTTCCTTCATTTACATATCTTGACCATTATCTTGTTTCTTTCGTCTTCATCTGTTTCTTCCGTCTTCATCTGTTTCTATGTCCCTTTCTTCCCCCATTTCTTTCCTTTCCTCCTTTTTGAAAACTTAAAAAAAAAAAAATTCAAAGTTTTCATTTATTTTGCATGGATGAAACATGTCATTACGAATCTGCTCAGCTGCCATATTATTATTCATCCTTCATAAGTCCTCTGTAATATTTTTGTTATTAATTTTGTCTTTTAAGTATTGCCACAGCAAAGAATGGCATGGATTGTGCCCCTACTTCAGTCAATGATGTAATAATAATAATAGTAATTAATAATAGTAATACAACTACATGTATTATAGAATAATGATACTATTACACTGACTTGAAGGAGTGTCTTCAATACCTTTCTTGGAAACTCTACCACTGTGAAGAAAGAGTCAAAACCCCATAACTTATTTAATTTTGATCAAGTACTGAACTTGTTTTTGCTTTTTTTTAAACTTTTTTTTTTGTTCTGTGCAAAAAACACTGATGTTCATGTGTACAATACGTATATTATTATTATTATTATTATTGTTATGACACATTCTTTTATCTCTTTGAGTTTACCAAAATAAAGACCATAAGATGTACTTTAGTTTTCTTGGCTTGTTTTATTTTGCTTTTATGTTTGTTGAACTTTGTATCATTTTTCACTTTACGTGAAATTTACATTCTCTTTTTATTTTGTTCATTAGGATTATAATAACTTTACATTGTGTCTACTTGTTCGTTCTTTCATTCTTTTGAAAATCCTTTTTCTTTCTTTCCTCCCTTCCTTCTTTCTCTATTGGTACCATGGAAATTAAAGAAATTACTCAATTCATGGTTAGCTCGCCAAATGGTTGGTGTAAAAAGTCCTGGGTTCGAATCCCTACCGGATGGATTTTGATTTTGAAATCATTTCCTCATCCTACATGATAAGTGTACGCTTTCATCGTCACTTTATGAGGAGCGTAGCGGCTGCTGTGTACAAGCTCTCTTACACGGGGGAGTAATTTGTGTTTTTTAGGGTTCTTCGTCTTCGTTCTCCCTGTCAGATGTCAAGGTTGGTTGTCTCAATGAATAGTTCCGTCTTCTTAAGGTTCCCCAAGCCTCCATAGAACTTTTCTCTGAGGGGTGTCCCTGTCGGCCATATCCTGCCTCTAGTGTCAGTAAGTAGGGGGCAGTCCTGTAGAATATATGCTCGCTGTCCTGGCAGGGTGCTCCACACTTACACCATGCTAATGTTCCTACACCAAGACAGCGATACATAATATGGTGGTGGAGGCGATTATGCCCTGTCCTCGGCCTGAAGAGGGATGAACTCCTTTTTCGCCGACCATGGGTTTTGGCCAATACCGGGCTGACCAATGGCAAGAGTCGAACAAGATCCAGTCATCTCCCCTGAGTTCAAAATGGTCTGCAACGCTGATTTAGGACTGATCTCCAGGTGTATGGTCAGGTCATATTCTGTTGCCCTGTGTGAAAGAATTCACAAAGCTGACCATAGCACATGGGTAATATGCATTATGCCGTGTATCAGCTCGTACTCATACTCATAGTTTTCGACGTCACCCCCTTTACCAGCTTCTTCTTCTTCTTCCAATTATGACGGCAGCCTCATATATAGAGGACTTTTGCAATCGCGCAATGTGACTCGGTCTGTTATGCCTTTGAGGATATCAAAATGCACACACCACATGTTATAAAAGCATGCTTTTTTAATTCATAATTTTGCTTAAAACTGGTGCATGTTTTTGTTTGGTTCATATATACAGCAAAGTTTAAAAAAAGGATAAAATAGGTAAGTAGTTTGCTTGCAGCCTTGTAGTTGTAGCGGTTGGCCCTAAAATTGCTCATAGTTAGTTCTCAAGGTCACAGACTTGAGTTTATTCTTTAAGAGGTTGGCATTTGTAGTGTTTTTAAGTTCATTTGGCATACTGTTCCAAAGTCTAATAGTGGAGGGGTAGAAAGAATGTAAAAGCGTGGTCGATCCCTGTGATCTAGTTCTTTGGAAATTATTCAATTGTAAGTCCTCGGTTAGGATCTCTACATCTCCGCTCCATAACTGGCTTTCTGGATAAAACATATTGTATTTCTGTCTCTCCTCTCCACCATCACCAACGGTGTCCAGCTCAAATCTTTTAGGATGACTGTTGTTGTATTAATATTATGATCATATTGACCGGTGACCCACCTGGCTGCACGCCGTTGTATTCTTTTTAATTTATTTTGTTTGTTATAATGTGTGAATGTGTGTACGGCTCCCAGACGCAACCGCTGTATTCAATGACTGGCCTAACATAAGTCTTATAACATTTAGTTTTGATTGGTGGTGGGCAAGACGATGTAATGTATGTCTTTTTAGGAACCCAAGAGTTTTGCTTGCTGTTTTACCTATAACTTCATTTTTTCGTCTATGGTAACTCCGAGGTATTTCGCATTACTTGTCAGGGCTAGCTTTTCATTATGGATGAAATAGTCAGATACAATTTCCTCTGTCTTATTCGTTATTCTAATTAGCTGACATTTTTGGGGGTGAAATTCCATTTTCCAATTATTTTCCCACTTTTCCAGTGCCTTGAGATCTTTTTGTAGTATTTTTGATCCTCTTTTTTCTCTATTTCTCTCTATACCCAGCTGTCATCCGCAAATAGTTTGATATAATTTGTGCCTGGGGATAGACAATCAGGCATGTCATTTATGTATACTATTAAAAACATTAAAGGGCCTAAAACTGGTCCTTGCGGAACACCTGACAGGACAGGTTTTAGTATTGATTCTTTACTATCTCCTGTCACGTTTTGGTATCTATTGTTTTGACAGAGATTTTAACCACAATGTTGTCTCTCTTTTTTTTTGTTATCCCAAGTGTTTAAGTTGGGATAGTAAATTGTTATGATGAACTTTGTCGGAAGCTTTTGAAAAATCTAAAAGTATTGCATCTGTTTGTCCATTCTTTTCTATAGTATCTATACAATCTTTACAGGTTGCTACAAGTTGGCTTTCACAAGATCTTTTTGCTCTGAATCTATGTTGGAATCTAAGTAATTTATTTTGTATCCAAGTAATCCATGATGGAGCTATAAATAATATGTTCCAGCAATTTACAAGTCTCTGATGCTGTCTACCAGCACTGGATACTGGATACTGGATATGCATTAATTGTAGAGTGCACAAATCCGTAGACAAAACACAGTCACAAAACAGACGAAAAACAAAACAACAACACAACGTGGCCAGTCTCCGTATTCAGGGCCTAGAGATCAAAAGCGCAAGCACCGTCACATCATCATATCGAAATTAATGTATGCTCACGGCCGGTTCCAAAAATGACTTGATAAGTTTGCTGGTGGGTATACAACCCCAGTGATGGTGGGGGTCCAGTTACGTCACATGATCTCCACGACGCATGCGCAGACTGAAGGCGTGTCTAGATGGCCGCGTGCACACAGCCAAGTGTACCCAAGTGGTGCTAGCTTGACACGACACTCGCAGGAGTGTGGCCTGGAGGGCACAGGGAAAGAAAAACTTGAACCTTCAAGTGAAGATCAAACAGTGATTACCATGCACCATCTGTGTCTTGGATGAGGCCTCGATATGTCCCCATATGCACACTCACTTTGACACTGTTTGCCGACAGTAAAGCTGGCACACAAAGACACAGCTATAAAAGTATACAAGAGAGTGACATTGCCTCGCATCACTTTCGCAATGGGCGCACTGTAACAACACTGTGTAGTTTGCATACGTTGGTGAGGCGTAGGAGTAAGTCATCTTGATGTATCTACAGAAGTCTTTTAGAGCCAAGCCTTCAGACCCCCCCCCCCACATACTTATTAAAGGTGTTGTTGTTGTGTTTAATATCCGGCACAAGGTAGGAGCTATTCGCTCTTCAAGTGATCTAATTAATACTATTATTAGACTCTACATGTCCATGGCAAGCTAGCTCTCCAACATTTGACTGTAGGACCTTCAAATTAGCCCCTTGTTCATGCCATTGTGCAATGAAGTCACATGACCCCTCCAGACCAGATACCTGCTAAGTGCAATGCAGTCTTAGAGTTTATACTGCCTATATTGATACAACATTGAGACATGTATGGTTTCAGACATGATTTAGGACTGAACCAGGTGTACGTCACATCATTTTATGTAACCCTGTTGCTTGAACCTTTATAGATTACATTGTACAAGTACAATGTACAAGCTACTGCCTTCAACTTTGTTAGAAAACTGGCTTATGGTGTCAGCTGATCATAATAAAAGTTGTTTAATTGTATCACCCAAGTGGGGTGCGACATAGATTTACACACCTGTTACTAGATGAGGTATGACATCACACGAGCGCCCCCACTAGGCAAATCTGGCCGACATATTGGATTGGTCTAGAAGGCCTCCCAGTCTTACTACTACTAAACTGATGTCTTTATTATTTGTTTTCTAATTCAGTTTCCTCTGAATCGCTCATGTGATTATTTTCTTGTATGTGTCCCAATATTGTTAGTAAATATTAGTGTAGTTACTCTCTCTCTAAACTGCGACATCCACTGCGCTTCGTTTCTTCTCTTTGTTTCTGTATTTCTACTGCGCTTAGTTTCCTCTATGTGTCACAATTTCATTAGCAGTTTATTTCCTTACTTTTCAGCGAACTAATACATTGTTCCCATTCAGTCATTGCTTAATACCATTCCAATGTTTTTTTAAAAGACTTTATCTTACATTAAGCTATGCTGTAACTCTATGGGTGATACAGAGTTGACAAAGAATTTGTCTTGTGTTAAATGAGATAATAATCCAAAATTCAAATCGAATATACACGCCTAGGATTGAGGCCGGGATATTTGAATCAAGAGGCCAACACACTGACCACTTGGCCACTAGAAACCTCATCACAGTCTGTATATATACCCTCAGGTTACAGGTTGTGCACGTGGAGTCAGTATGTAGGACGCGTGTCAAACAATCTAGGAGTGTAAGAGGAGATTCTGCTCGAGATAAGGGTCGGCCATTGGATCTATTTCAAGCGATCGTGGCCAGAGAAGTGTCTGTCAAGTAGGTGCTAGAAACTCCAAGTGGTCTGGAAATTAGTATGTTGGGGTACATAGCAATGGTTGCTGTTGCCTTTCTTCATCTAGATCTATGAATTCTATGTAAGGCTACTCAGTAAGGTTGACTTGAACAAAATCAGTAGGCCTATACAAATTGTGCTGAGTTGTCCGTAAACATGTCGACTATGGTAGGAAACGTTCTGAACTGAAAAGTTAATCCTGAGTAGGATAACAACAACAACAACAACAACAAGAAAACAAACAAACAAAACAAAAACAGACACAAAACCCACCATCACCAAGAAAAAAACAACCGAAAACAAAAATGAGAGGAAACATAAAATAAACAATACATTCCATTACAACAAATATACATGTCCAGCAGATACAATTTTGCGAGTGTCATTTAAAAAAGAGTTGCAAAAAGTCTATAGACTACAGCAATCAACCATATGAAGGGCCTACTTTGCTGCACATCTTAAGTCATTTGAAGAAACAAAGTACTACATGGGATATAATAATGTGTACTGTGCTTAAATCAGTTATCATTGCTTTGACATAGCGCTAGAAGTAAAAGTCCGTCTGTCCTTTGCTATTCTGTCTGCTTCTGTAGTTGTTGAAAAACAACTTGATACCGTGCAACTCTAAAATAGAAGACATTATGTAGACCTACCGTCTTCGCTTACAGGTGTCTACAAGTACATGAACAACCCAAATCCTAGAGACAAAATAAACCACCTCACTAGAAGAGACTACTCCATCATCTTCAGGCTCAGGATTGGTCACATTCCACTGAACCAGCACCATAACATAATAAACCCAGAGCACTGCCCAGCATGCCCCCTATGCAATTTCCCCTACGAACATATCAAACACCATCTTTTTGACTGTCCTCACCTCTCGGACCTCCGTGGATTTCTACTTTCTACACCCTCACCATAGAAAACACCCTTTACACTAATCTCCCACAACTGAAGAAAACCTGCAGATTCCACCACATATCACTGAAGAAGAAGAAGAAGAAGAAGAAGAAGAAGAACAAGAACAAGAACAAGAACAAGAACAAGAACAAGAACAAGAACA
>JAUELK010287102.1:0-14796 GCA_031471215.1 Gastropteron pacificum | reverse complement strand
ACCGGCGGGGGGGGGGGGGTGGACAGCCATTATAAACTGCCCCCACAGCCCACGTCCAGAATGCTCCCAGAGGGATGTGCACCAGGGACGCCCGCTTGGAGACCAAACTGGTTAACCTAACGTGTTTACTGTTCGCCTACTGCGCTGCCCCTACACAAGTGACTTTTCAGATCTATTACAAATTTTAAAATATATTTACATATATACATGTATAGTAAAAAATGTTGAAGTATGAAAAAAAACAACCAACGAATTGTGTATAATGTACAATACATTATGTGTCGAGAGCCTCACTGACATGACCTAAAAATACAGGTCGTAGGTCAGATCTTGTACAGCCACATGTCTGTTACTGTCACAGATATGTTAGTTGTCGGTTACTGTCATGTATCTGCTAGTTGTCAGTCACTACCACATATATGTTAGTTGTCCAGCACTCCAGTGTTCTAGTGGAACTTCCACCCAGCACAAAGTTGGCCCTAGGACGTCATGAAGACACTGTAGAGAAGAGTAGAAGAAATAACTGAAAATAGAAATTCTTTCACAACAAACTAACCATGCAGTACAAACATGACTCATAATTAGATGTTTAATATTCAAAAGGCTGCATTGTAAAATGGGGAAGAAAAGAACTTTGGGTGAAAAAGAAAATAGAATAGGGCCTAGACATACTTTGTAGTGAAATTGAACAGCTGTATTGAACAAAAAAACAAAACATGTCTTTATGATACATGATAACATTCAAATTTAATAATATGTATTTACAAAAGGAAAAAAAAAAAAGACTAGATCTAACTGATGCATGTTCATACCAAAACACTTTAAAGACTGACTTCTAGTAGGCCTACCATAACAGTAACGATAAACATAACTAGTTTACCTACAATGGAGTTGGCTTAAGATAAACTCCTTCAGGGACCAGATGAAAAGTTTATCTTAAGCAAGGTTTATTCGAACATCTTATCTTAGAAAGAAACAAAAATGGGACTGGATGAAAAGTATATTTTAAGCAATATCTTATCTTAAAAGAGTATATCTTATAATATGTACTCCACTGTTACATGCAGCATTAACCATGACATGAGTGACTGTGTTTCTTGTTCTACTAACTACTACTACAGGAGAAAATGGGTAAGCAAAATTACTAGCAAAAAAAAGCAAAGTCTGTGAAATTGAGGAAGCAAGAGTAGATACATAGAGTATGTAAAGATGTGAGCAAAACACACTATACATGCAAAAATTGATGACAAATTGAATATACTAAAATGGGAGGGGGTAAATTGAGGTTATGAAAGAAAACTACGTTGTATACACACAATGAAAGAGAGAAGATAGTAACAAATGTGGTGTGGTTTGTATTAAGTGTTACAACAAACAGAGAGGGGAAAAAAAAGAACAGTAAGGTTTGAACAGATAGATAATATTGCATTTCCAGTTGTGAGTGAAATTGATAAATGATTAACTTATTGCTCTACAGCAAGCCCAATGCACTTTACTGCATGTTATTACCCCGACAGACCAGTTTCATTCCAAAGCCATCTCAACCTCCTGGGAGGCAAACTGGTAGTTTGGTAGTTAAGAAAATACTCTGAAATCAAAATAGAGTCTACCCGCCAGTACATTGACCACTTGACTGTGCTAATCTAAATTGAGTCTACACACCCGCTACCTTCAACTCGAGAGGTCAATGTTGACCACTGAGCTGCCAGATCACTAAAATGCTGATATGATGTCAACATAAATGATGACAATGACAATAATGTCAACACCAACACTTGTGACAATGACAATTAAGTGATGGCGTTGCCGTAGTTACTTGTTGTGTGTTGGTGCCTCCACCAGGGTGCGGCACACCGGACACGTGTGATTCTCCTTCAGCCAGGGAGTGACACACTCGCTGTGGAACTCGTGACGACACTCGAGGCGCAGCGTGCCCTCCCCCGGCGTGTAGCGGGCCAGGCAGATGTGACACTCGTCCTTCTCCGCCGGGCTCATGTACATTGGGGTCCTTCGGCCAAACTCTCGGCACCTGGACACGGGTCTCTCCAGATCTTCCTCTTCTAAGTCAGGGCTGTGTGTGTGTGTGAATGTTTGTGTAGATGTATGTGTGTGTGTATTTGTGTGTGTGAGAGTAGGTGTGTGTATGTGATGGTGTTAGTGTGTATGTGTTTTGTTGTAAGTGTAGGTGTACATGTGTGTTAGAGAGTGTGCATGTATGTGAGTGTGTATATAGGTGTCAGTGAGTGTATGTGTGTGTGCATGCACATAGGTGTTAGTGAGTATAGATATGTGTATGTGTACAATGTATGTTTATGCATGTGTATGTGTGAGCGTGTGCATGGAGTTGTGACAGAAATATGGAAAGACAAGAAAACCATAATGTAAGCAAGGGAGGATTGATTAAATAGAAAAAGGAGAAAATAAAATGCAATAGTAGGAAGTGTGAATATTCTAATTCTAAGAGAAAGTTATCTGTAGTATTAAAAGAGAAAAAGCACTTCTAGATTGCTCAAGTAAAAATATCTACACATCTACTTAGATGAAATGGTGTGCATATTTTGCAATGCATAATACAAATGTATAAAATATTTAAAAATGTGTTCAAGAAAAATGCTGGGAGCAGCAAATGCACTGCTGGCAGCAAGATGTCATCATAGAAACCACAAAGATACAAGCAGAAATCACGGGGAGATTTGTACGCAAATTTACAGAGAGAGAGAGAGAGAGAAAGAGACACAGAAACTGCAAGCACTGACCTGTTAAGAAAGGGCCCATTGAGTGAAACATGTGTTAATAGAATTTAACACACATTCTTCTTATTTAAATATAATGATTAGCAATGTCAAGGGTGGGAAAATCAGTGTCTGTTTAAGGGCACATCAAATAAACCTTTTCTAAGCATGCATTCCTTGTCAAACAAGATTACATGGAGGTTAGACTTATATAGCAGGAATCTTATCTTATTTGAATACAATGTCAGATTATATTGCACTGGTTCCAAATAAAGGCAATATTGCCACAGCAATGTCCCCTGAGAGAAATAGTGTTTGAACATCTAACTTGTGTTTTTGAAACATAAGAATTTATGAATTTTAAGATACAAACTGCCAATGATTTCTAACAAAAACATACAATGTAATTCCCAACAACATTCTCTTTTACTTGACATTTTCTTTCTCAGTCAAATAAAAGTCAAGAACTTTTCCTCTTTTCATAAAGTTTTATAAGACAATTCTCGTCTATTCTCAAAGCCCCATCCTATTGGGGAGGGACGTTAAAACGGAAGCCCAGCCTCTTATAAAATCTAATAGTGTCGCTAGGGGTGTTTAACTCAAAACATTTCAAAGTGAACAGTGAAGTGCCGCTAGGTAGAAGCAAACACAACAAAGTGAAATGTCCAACATTACTGGAATTCAAAATGGAAAGAAAAATGCAAGAAAAGACAAGCAACACTTTGTAGCAAGCGACAATGTGCTGTGGCAATCTGAAGATCTTTTCACAAACAGATAAAGAGTAATTTTTCAACCTCAACAACAAAAGAGAAAATGAAATGCAATACACAAATGTACTTTGAAAGTAAATGGTCCGATGAGAATGGTGAATACATCAATGCATTGCCAGGCTGCTAATGAGTAACAATTTCAAAAAAGGGGATCTTTGCCACAACATGCTAAATCATTGATCAAGAGAAGAACAAAACTTCAATACAAATGACAGAAAGAAGCTGACGAACAAGTCAACACTAAATTCGACTGAAGTACAGTGGAGTCCGCTTAAGAAGATACTCCTTGGGACCAGAAAGCAAAATGTATCATTCTTACCATCTTATTTTAGAAAATAAAAAGGGACAGGACGAAAAGTATATTTTAAACAAGATTTTATCTTCTGTGGACTCCCCAATATTTCTCCTTGACAATTGGAAGCAGTGAAGCAAAAGCACAATTTCTGCAACTCAAACTGCTGTAATGTAACAATGTCCTGAACCAGAGATGTGAAAAGTCAATGTGAAGAGACCTACAATGTGTGGGTTCTTTTTATTACAAGAGAACAGAGAGATAATAATAATAATAATAATAATAGATAGCATTTATATAGCGCTTTTCTCTGCTCTACAGCAAGCTCAAAGTGCTCTACAGCCACTATTACCCCAACAGACCTGATGCACTCCAGAGCGTTCTCAACCTCCTGGGAGGCATACTGGTAGTGCTGCCTTGGTCGGAGCCCAGCGTTTATACCAACAAGATCTTTCACTGTCTATAGTCGGGTTCCCATTTTACACCTGGGTGAGGTGAGAAAGTCGTGACAAAAGAACCTTTTCCAAGAGTACACCTAGTGGTGGATAAGAAAATACTCTCAAATCAAATCCAAATCGAGTCGGCACGGCCGGGGATCGAACCCCGGACCTTTGACTTGTGAGGCCAACGCTCTGACCACTAGAGATATGAGAAGTCGATGTAAAGAGACCTACAATGTGTGGGTTTATTACAAAAGAACAGAGTAAGCAGCTGCCAGCACAATGAAACAACTCACAGCCTTGCCTGTGGTCTAGTGGTGGTGGTGGTGGTTTGTTAAGGGTCGTTTTTTTAGGGTTCTTTGGGCACAAACTCCTTTTGCGATGACTCGGTCTGTATATATTGTATTACATTTCTTACTGAGATAGGCTGGAACATCTAGAAATTCTACATTAATTAAGAGGAGGGGTGTGGGGGGCAAACTAGGCTTCAGCAAAAAGTGTTACATGTAGTAAGCAAAGGAAATATACCAAAAGTGTAACTGTATGGCACACAAAGAACTAGATGGTTAGTAAATGAACGCAAGTGTCTACTAGCACAGGCAAAGCAATGGATAGAATGTGAAAAATACAACAAGAAAATGTAGTCTCTATTTTACATTATATATAAGAAGTGAATCTGTGTACACTTCAGTTATTCCCTTGAAAAAAAAAACGATACAAAAAAAAATAAAATACAAAACAACTCTGGATACTAAGAATTACTGAAGTATCGCAGAGCACACGACTACACTTCACTCAAGAGAACATACTACAGCGAACAGCGTCTTTTCTAAGACTGGCACTGGTTGACAAGAGTGAGCAACTTATCGGCTTGGGATAAAACAACAACAACTCAATAGAAGTACTAGTTTCTGAACTAATCTCAGTCTGGTGTGGTATATAAGGTAAAGCTATGAAAAACATCTCATAGCTTATTTCATTGTCTGCCTCTTACCAAACTTAATAATGTGCTGTAAAGCCCTTTGAGCTCGAGCGAGAAAAAGAGATTGCAAAAGTCCTCTATTATGAGGCTGCAGTCATAAATGGAAGAAGAAGAAGAAGCGCTATATAAATCGTCTATTAGTATTATTACTATTATAACCTTAAGTCTACCCAGATGAAAGCAATGATTTCATTTTGTTGTAGAGAAAAATTAGCAAGTAGTCAAGTCTTTAACACTGTAGAGAAAGCTAAACAACCAACTGTATTGGACACAGTCTGTGAGGGGCGATCTCTCAGGAAAGAGTGCTCACAGACAAATGTAAGAAAACATCAAACCAATTCATTAGTTATCATATTCCGACCTGGAAAGGGTCTGCTGATGACAATATAACTCGATTCGATTTGATGACCAAATAAGAACAAGTATTGTTTCAACATTAATTTGTGGAATAAATCCAGACCGTATCACAGTCAAGCTCACATAATTGTTGTACCACACAGATTATCTACGACACATACGAGGATACACTCAAGACAATATAGTGAGAGGGATATATCATAGTGTTAGTTTGTTGGTGCACATTCCATGAGATGTTAAGAACTCATTTTTGACTAGTCTTTCCGAATTTATCAGCAAATTTGAACCTTTTTGCCGTCTTGGCCTGTTGATCCTGGCGTCGCATAAGCATCTGTGGGTAGAGGTAAACATGACATGGTCATAACTAAAACATGGTATGGTCATAACCAAAACATGGTATGGTCATCATAACTGAAACACGGTATGGTCAAAACTAAAACACAGTATGGTCAAAACTAAAACATGGTATGGTCATAACTAAAACATGAAATAGTCAATTGAAACATGGTGTGGTCATAACTGAAACATGGTATGATCAAAACTAAAACATGAAATAGTCAATTGAAACATGGTATGGTCATGACTGAAACATGACATGGTCATAACTAAAACATGGTATGGTCATAACTGAAACATAACATGGTCATAACTAAAACATGGTATGGTCATAACTAAGACATGGTATGGTATTAACTAAAAACACAGTATGGTCATAACTAAAACATGACATGGTCATATCTATACTGTCCCAACAACGAAATGCATACTTACCATAGCATACAACATGTTAAACGTATTATTGCTTTGAATACAGACAAAATAAATCATTGAAACTATGCGCCATTTTCAGGTGGACATTATTGATCCATACTTTCTGTTTGAAAGAAGGAGAAACACATTGGTACAATCCATGCTTGCCCGTGTAACCGTTTTGATTTACACCTTTAACAGAGGTATCATGGTATGCATTTCCTTTTTTGGACAGTATAAAACATGACATGGTCAACTAAAACATGGTTATCGGCGAAAAAGGTGTTCCCAAAAGAACCCTAAAAACCGACCTTAAATAAACCATTACAACCCCCTAAAACATGGTCAACGGAAAACAGTTAACTCATGTCAAGTGTAAATGACACTGTGATTTTTCCAAAACAGTCCATGAAAATATCGATCTATAGAATTTTCGAATATTTAGATAGTTGGGCAAATGTGACGTTAAGAGATGAGGACAAAAAAAAAAGAAAAACAATGGAAGGGTATGAAATGTTGTCAACCAAACTGACAGAGAAGAAAAGAGCGAGGGCTGACCTGTAGCTGAACTTTGTTCACAAAGTAAAAAGTTTGTAGAGTATCAGAGATGGAAGCTAAAAAAAAGGCGTCACCTCTTATAAGATCTAAAGTGTTGATAGGGGTGTAAAACTCAAACCGAAACTAAAAACAAAAGAGCAAGGGCTGACCTGTAGCTGAACTTTGTTCATAAAAAAAACTTCCTTCCAGCCCTTCTGATCAGTGAGCATGAGGAGTTCCTGGGTCACGGGCTGTGAAGTGTGTTCCATGTAGATCTTAGACCACAGCGTGTCGCTCTTGCCCAGCTGGGGAACACACACTGATTGACTACACAACATGTCACTGTTACCCAGCCACAGAACACACTGATTGACTACACATCTACAACACACTTAGACCACAGCATGTCACTGTTACCAAGGCGAGGAACACACACTGGGATGAAGACAATTATATAGAGATGACAATGGAGCTTACAATGTTATTTTGATATAACAAGATGTTAAAGCATTCTTGTTACTTCCGCTTACTGATTGTGGATAAACCAAAAATGAAGAAAAATAGGAATAATAAAGATAAGCGAAAATTAAAAGTGAAAACTGAGACCTGAAGAGAAATTTATAGTAGAGTATTAAAAAAAAAAAGCAATACAAGATTGTAAAGTAGCCTATAACCAACGTTCACTAGTAACCTTTGTCTTGAATAAACTAGTACAGTTCTCTTTAAATGATACTGTATTTCTTCAAAAATGACTAAATCAATAAATCCCTCCCAATGACACATCTAAAGAAACATTCAAAGTTTTCCTAGAAAAATTATGACAAACCTCTCTGAACAGTTTGTTGACTTGGCTCAATTTGGCTATGGACACAAGATCCATGTTGAACATAATTCTGAGGAGGATCTTGCGAGGCAGCCTGTTGAGGCAGTCAATGTGTCCCATCACAAGGCGGTCAACGAACTGCAGCTCTTCTTCTCCAAAGTACAGCATAATGCCCTCTGAAAAGTCAACAAATATAATGAATACACTGTCTATTTATTCAGCACTTCATTTTTACCACTTAGATAGAGATTAAAAAACCCCCCCCCCCCCCCCCCCCCCGCCCGGGCAATTTCAGAGGTTTAAAATGAAAAATCTTAGAGAGCAAAATTATAAAAAACAAGTTTATCATAAATCCTAAGGATCAAGACCAAATTGTAATGACAAATTAAAACATTACAGAAAAATGCATCGAAGCTCTTGAAATCATCAAGCAAAGTGCATGCAACACAAGAATGTTACATTTATGAACATGAATCACATTTATATAAACAATTGTGTCTGATTGTTGCTATTCCCTGCTGTTATTCATTCTTGTCTGTCAATGCCAGTCTTTTGAACTTGTATGACTGATTGTGTCTGATGTAGTAAGACTAGTGCAATGGTGTATCCATTATACCTCTAATCCTTTCATCATCATGAAACTCGTCAAACTTGCACTTCTGTTCTGATGGTGGCTGGCTCGAGTCTGCACGAGTGGGCGGCAGAATTCTCCAGTGTCTGAAAATGATCTATGAATGAGAGAATACTAGAACAGTCAGTGAAGTCATCTAGACTGTTCGTGGCATGTCTGCTTCTATAATAACATTAACAATAGCCGATTTCTATAACGCCTTTTCTCTTTGAACTCAAAGTGCTTTACAGCATATTATTACCCTGACAGACCAGTTTCATTCCAAAGCCATTTCAACCCATGGGAGGCATACCGGTAGTGCATGGGTGTTACCAACTGAAACTCCCCAATACTGAAATCAAAATGTTGTGTGATCCCCAAAGTTGGCCAATACTGAAAACAACTGTGGGCGGAAACTAAATGCACGCCACCATGGTTGGCGCGCTAAACAAAATTGGTCCATAACAGTTCAGGAGGTGGCATTTCAGACCAAAATTTGATCCAAAATCCAATGTCGCACTGAGTGAACACGTAAACTTTTTTTGCTGTAGACTCGTGAATACGGAAATCCGTCATGGTAAGGAACGATAACACCCATGCGGTAGGGCTGATTGGCCAGCGCCAATGCCAACATTCTGACAAGATCTTTCCTTGTCTATTGTCGGTTACCCTTTTTACACCTGGGCACGGTGAGAAATGTGTGCTTTTTCCAAGAGTACACCTGGTGGTGGATAAAAAATTATACACTCTCAAATGCAAATTGAGTTAGAACGGTCGGGATTGGAACCCCAGACCTTTGACACGTTAAACTGGCGACATGCAATCCTCACAGTGATCATAATGATTGATATACATGTATAAATTCATAAAGAGCTATCATTGTGTTGTGACAGGTCTGCTTCTTAAATGGCTCTATTCTCCTCAGTCACAACAACAAAGATCATTTATCACTTTTTATAGAAAAACTCATCGTTGCATCTTTATCTTGGAAGATAGTGATTTGACGTATTATTATTGTTGTTGTAGTAGTAGCTCACAAGTTGACATTACTGTTATTTACTTTGTCAAAACTGCAATCAGTAAATTAGCAAGTTTTCTGTAGAGTGAACCAAAAAATGAATAAAACAAAAAAAAGAATCATATTGAAAAGTGAAGCACTATAAGTAAGACGATGAAGAGTTTAAAATAAAGATTATGGGTACCTTGAGCATTGATGCAACAGGTCATGTGAGACAGCAGAACAAACAAAACATCAACATAGTGAAAGCTAACTCAAAGGAGTGACCAATTTGATATTTTGACATTTCCAGTACAAGTAAGAAAACAAAAACACACCAAAGAAATGTCTTTCATTAAAAGTCCATGTCGCCACTGGGCTGCGCTATTGTAGGTCTTCTGACTGATATCATGTGAAAAGTAAGTGAATCAGTGAAAGTAATACAGATTGGACTTGATAACTCAAAATAAAAAATAACTTTCATGTAAAACGGTCTGTTAGTATGCATTTAAGGGAAGGAGCATAACTATTTGCTCACCATATGTTCTAAAGAAAGTTGACAATGGACAATGTTGACTGTCCGATCAGCCTACTGCTCTCGAATTTCATGTTACTCAATCTAGTCTCCTTTTCTTAGACTTTGTCATAAAATAGAATCAAGTCTTAAACACCTAGGTGGGGTGCGAAAAGTGTGACAAAGTAGGCCTACACATGTAGGTGGATATGAAAATACTCTAAAATCAAAATCAAGTCGACACACCAGGATTGACTTAACTTTTATTAAGAGTTACCAATGGTAATACAAACAAAGTAAAGAGTTATAAAAAAAACGAGACCATGAAGTGTCTAGGCCTAGATCTAGACCATGAATACAGTTTCAAATGATACGATACAGTCCACACTGTAAATTCTTTGGTGAATTTTCAGATGAGCATAATAGTAATTTTCAACGAGAGACCTATTCTTAGAGACTAACTCTTGTTATCTTGCCTTCCCACATTAATTGATATAGACTATGACTATAGATCTATATACTTACTCTTCACTTCAGGTGCGAAAATAGACAAATATCATTTATTTTAAAAGTATGTTAAAGAATCACAATTCAAAATGTGCTGCTCTATTATAAGCATCTTCACCCTATACAAAGGACCAGGTAGTTACAGTAAGTAGGCCCTACAACAGCCTACAGTCACAAGTTGGTTCTGATAGGCATTCCACCTCCTTACTTACTGTTTCCAACATCTTCACTTTTTTTTTGCCTAAACTGCATTGTCAGTTTCAGGACAGTTAACTCGGTCAATAAGAATAACAAGAATAAAAAGTTTTAAAATTTCAATAAATGGAAACACAGATTACATAGACTATCTAGATCTAGATTCTAGATGAATTAGATCTAGATCTAGATCTATATGTTGTTAGTAATACAATGTAGATTCTAGATCTGTATCTAAGTTTAAAAGAGTGCTTTTCTAGATTTAGTAAGAGTCGGATAAAATAAAAAGAAGCAGGTTTAGAATGATATTGTTTGTTCCAGATCTAGATCTAGACTAGAAATCTTTATCTAGTTCTAGATCTATATTGAATTTAGAACAACATTTGTTACAGTTAGAACACTTGATTTGGAATACAACAAAAAACTAAAAACAATAATAATATTACAATCGCCAACTCACGTCTTTGGGGGTAACAAAAATCTGTACGAAATCTTTCAACGGTGGGGGTGCAACACCGGTGATGGAGTAGAGTGACCCATCGTCTGGGTTGCACCAAGGAATGCAAAGTTTCTCCCATACAGGAAATGGCAGAAAAGACGGTTTTCTACTACTATTTGCGGGTCGGCCAGCCATTACTACTCCATGGAATTTTCTGTTCCTATCACCATCACAACTCACAACAACACACGCACGTACAGGCACGGACGATAGATAGGCCAGAAATTATTGCGCAAAACAAGCCAAAAACTAAAGCCAAAGTCTGAATCGTAGCAACACAATGAGCGGTATTATAGGACTAGCCTACCTTTAAGCAAAGACTATAAAAATATCTATATTATATAGTCTCTGCTTTAAGTAAGAGCGAAACCTAAGTCCACGGGTCAGGTGTAAAATAGATATACTTCTGGTTGTTATTCAGTCTGCTAGTTGATAGCTTCTAACCACCCTACCCTTCATTTTTTCCCTTTCTGAAGTGAATATGAATACATTTTTTTCCCCTTTTGTTTTTTCTTTTGTAATGACCGCAGTGTCCTGAAACTAACATTGCCAACACCAAACTTAAACATTGGACAAAACAATTTTTGATAAATCATGAAGACTATATAATCAATTTGCTTTTTTTTTTTCTCATTTGTTATTCTTTTTGTAGTTGTAGCATAGGCCTTGTCCAAAAAGTAGGAGTGAAATTTGCTTGAAGTACTGCACGCCGTCTTGGCATATTTTTATTTTAGTCAACACTCCTTCCTGGCATATTATTATTATGCAAATTGGAAAACCCATACAAATCTGACCAGGAACACTTTATTTACTTTTTAATACTTGCTTGTTTACACCATAGGTCTGGGCAAAAGACGAATACAGTCTCTGCGGTGACCACTACATCATATCAACTAAGTTGTATTATATGACACTAAACCTCAGGCTGTTAAGATGAATGATTGTCCCCCAAAGTCGTATCTATTGAAGATAATGACTCCCCACTCATAATTAGTGAGTGTATTTCATTACTGCTTTATCTTTATTTTCATAGCCCAAGCAACTCAACCAGATCCTACTGCGTAATTATGTCTGAGGGGTATCGATACCTTATGTAGGGCAGGGTGAAACCGGAAGTCGCACGGCCTTGAGGATGGGCAGTAGTTGACATAATTTAGTTGATAACAGTAGCTACTCAAGCTATCGATACCACACCTACTTTTCCATAAAATATTACGCCCACTACCTTTCCACACGACTGTATTATTATGAGTATCTCTATGCTGTAGCCCTACCACGGTGAACAACTGATCAGTAGGCGTATGCTGTTCCTATTGCTCCTTTGAGCTCATACAGTACTCTTGTATTTGTGTTTGTATTTGTATAGCCTACTATTTTGTCAATTCTTCTCAGGGTAGGCCTACGAAATACACACCAGGTGAACGGTTTAAGATAGTGGTGGCAGGCGTACACGATAGTACGGTGAGCCACGACAAAATACAATGAAGTAGGCACACACACAAAAAAACACACAGCAAAACAACAACTAAACCCCTCGAGTTGATTGGGGGCGCTGGAGGAAAGCATGTAGCGCATGGATTCAGTTAATTAAACGATGATTCTGATTCTGTAGGCCTTCTATTAAAGGTACACATAGGTCTCTTCATGAGAATAGTCAAACAAGAGCAAGGATCGGAGTGTTAGCTAGAAAATATTATGATTGAACTGACTCGTAATCACTTCTCCACGCTCATTTGAAATACAGTGCAATAGAATATAATACAGAACTATTACTCGTTTAGACTTTTCAAAATAATTACTATAGTCTTGAAGTGCAGGCCTACTTAAATGGTTGGAATTAGACATACTTTAATAATGGTATATGTTCCACTAATGGGCGTTTATAATACTGATAGGCCCAGTCGCTTGTTCATTGTGAATGCCTCATCAATCAGCAGTTTCAAAAATAGATTAGACCTCTTGTGGAAGGGATATATGTACACAAACTGAACGAACTAAGCCCAGGGAGATCACCAATGGAGAGGAATGTATAATAGCAAAGTCACAGACTACAAGAACAGGCAAAAGACCTAAAGGTCTATGGACGCCCGACAATGATATCATATCATTAGACCGTCTATGATGCTAGGCCTATATCATCGTGTCAGAGAGTTTCACACTTCCGTCATTCCCTGGCTACAAGCCGTGTCTGTGCTTCAACTTTGTCACTGCTGCCGTATCCTCATATTCTTGTGCCTCCTCATGTATAAGCTGCACCAGAGATATGTTACTAATAGTAATAGTAACATATATCTGAGCTGCACCGAGCGAGAGAGCTTTTGGAGAATTGTATATCCTTCCTGTCTCAGCATAGTTCTCTAATTAGGCATGTTCGACCTGGCTGCATGGCCACCGTACAATCAAACTGATCGACACATTTCCTTTAATAAAATAATATAGGACTGAACGTAGACTGTACGGCACGTACACACACACACATGCACACACACAATCACACACACACAATGCATACGCACACAAGCACACACGCAATTACATACACACGCACAACTGCACACCCACACAAACATACACACACAGATACACGTAGGCACACACAAAACACGCCCCCCCCCCCTCCCACCCCGCTCACTAGTTTCTCAGCATAGAGGTATACCTGTTTCTCACTGGAATCGAAGGTGTCATGCTCATCTCTTCTGTGCAGATTCATCCATTTTCAGCCTCTGTTACCAATTTTGCCCATTGAATTGCCCACCGCCCATCCGGTTATTGACCATTCTAGACTTTAGTCTAATCTCCGTCTCCATCAATCAATACTGATGGAATGATTTAGATTAGTTCAAACGTAGGCCTTTTGTTGATTTCTAGACACCACCTAACGTTATTTTGATCTACACTAGATCTCAATTTAAGGGTTTCAGTTCCAAAGGTCTCTGACTCTATCGCAATGACGATTTATACTCCGTCTGTCAACGACAAGAAGTCTGACAAGGATCTTGTCGACCCAGAAGTTGTCACGAAACCTTTGGTATGTTTTGATTTGGTTTGTCTTGTTCATAATTAATTAATAATCTAGATCTAGAATCTAGACTCTACTCTAGTATTAATGTAAGTTAATTAAGTATGAGCATCGCTTACTACTGTTTGTTATTCACAAGTGTTCAGTATAATAGATGGTGCTTTCACCTTGGCTTGTAACTTGTTGAGTATGTAGTATGTAAATGTATGGTGAGTAAGTAAGTAGAAGTATGAAGTAGTAAGAAGAGCCCCCTCAGTCAGTCCTCAGCAGTTCCGGCATTGGCAGCTCCACTCTGGACAAGCAACACCTCTTTCCTTCTTTACTTAAACTTCACCCGTATTTCATAGCTCCAGCCTAGACTTCCTGCTCCTTTCGATGTTAACGATGAAAAGGAGGTTTTACTTTTGTTTCAGTCAGCCTACTTTCGTATTTTATCTTCCGTTGAGGCTTTGTGAAATGAATTTAAGTTTTTAATAAAATCTTGATAAATTGAAACGGACACTAAACGGAAACAATGAAGTGAAGAAGGGAACATCAATTACCGATGTATACATGAATAATAGGTAAATACATTTTCATTTAAATATTAAATCAAAATGGCCCGACAACATGGTTTATTTTATGGCTGTGATTATTTTCCGCTGGGCGGAAAAGAACCAAATTTGAGTATTCCCCGCCCGGCGGAAAAGAACCAATTTTGGTTATTTTCCGCCAGGTTTTCTCAAGCTGACCTAGATTCTAGATCTAGGCCAAGACAAATTTCCGCCGCCTA
>JAUELK010287101.1:3001-24487 GCA_031471215.1 Gastropteron pacificum | reverse complement strand
CACTGTCTAGTCACTTGTTGTTGGTGGAGTGTGTATGTGGGTGGGGGTTGGTTGCGATAAATCGCATTAAAAGACCTTCTGCATGTTTACACTTACACATATGCCTTCGTCCATCCTGTAGGCCTAACCTATCGCATTGAAAGACCTGCTGCATGTTTACACTTACACGTATGCCTTCATTCATCCTGTAGGCCTAACCTATTACTCGGTTCATTGGGCCCGACTACTTGTACACTAGCCAAGGCTTGGCTCGGTGGTAATGGACACTACCATAGCTGATGCCCTGCCTTGTCTTGCTGCGAATATCATCCAATGAAAATCGAGGAATACAGTATTCCCCTGATGACGGCAGCCATTTTGACGAGGTCGCTTTAGTACCACACCCTGATTACTGTGTTTGGAACAAACTGGGATTGATTGCAATTAGGGCCAGCAGTTGCTACAGCCCTTTTGCAGAGTCAACCCAAGAGCATACTCAATGGAATTAGAAAATATTGTTGCGAACACGGTTTATTTGAAAGCCCGTGAAGGCAAGTGTTTACAAATTTAGCTGTCTATCCATTTTGCTCACCACTCATTTATTATCATCTCCTCTTCTTTCCTCCATCCATCACTAAGCCGGAGGTGAGATTCCAATCTCGTCGTTCCTCCGCCTTTTGTTTTCCGCAACTCGCTTCCAATAAAAATCATCCATGCATACAACATACGAAGACATTGTACCAAGTTCCATCTTATCTAGAATATTGGTTAAATTGTTGTCATGTGAAGTTGAAATTTTGCATGCAACTGACTCAATCTCAATCAATGAACATTTTCATTTTATTTCTTATTCTTAAATTCTTTCAATAATTTCAATCATCTAGAGTGATGTATTGGTTAAGGCTAAGGGAGTGAGTATTTTACTGTCGTGCCTATGTTGTTGACCAGTGCGATGGGCGATAAGTGTGGGCAAATACTAAATACTGACATCCAATACTTAATATATTTTGTCACTCTTTCTTTCTCCTTTCCTTTGATACAACAACGCATAGCATAGCATGCATGGCCTCACCACCTTCCTACCCCCACACCCTAGAGGGCCATACCCACACCCCATGCTACTCCAACCTATGCATGTGCTAGTTAACTAACAGACAGTTCATACCAGAGCCAGAACACACTACTGGCCTACGCCTACATTCCTACATACATCGGTTCACCACAAGAGTTCAATCAGACGGTCAGGGCTACTCGAGACCTCAGTGCTACATCGTTCTATCTGTGTATTATTTATACATTAATTTGAAGGATATAGATAAGAGGACTATAGCACTGCTAGACTACCGGGATTTTTTTCTTCTTTCTTTCCTTTTTTTTCTTCCTCCATGCACAAGAGACGCACGTTTATTAAGTGAAAACAAGAGGGAAATTAACAATAACACCACTGAAGTGAGGATGTAACCTGTGAGTTAAAGAACCGTGTGAAAACAATCTACATTTCAAAACCGGGTTGAATAAGACTCCTATTTAGATCTATAACGCCCGCCGCAAGTTTAATTTGTTGTATAAATTTGGTATTGTAATGTATTACGGTATCGGATGTCAGTATTTAGTATTTGCCCACAGTTATCGCCCATCGCACTAGTCAACAACATAGGCACGACAGTAAACCTCAGGTTTGCCGACACTTATTTATAATTATAAATTAGCAAGAGAAATTATTTTACTTATCAAGCCGCTTCAGAGCAAAACATAGAAAATTCTATATTCCTACAGTGACTCTAATCTAAGTCTAAGCTAACTTCACTTGAGATTGATGTTGATGGGAGAACTTGCATTTGGACGCTTGGACTTTGACGATTTAAATAATTAGGCCTTCTAACAGATTATATTTTTACTTACGCCTTACGCTGACTTTACATTTACAGCTCTTTTCTTTTACTTGCACGATTGTTAATTTAATTATAACTTGTATTTACTCTTGCGGGTAATGAATCTGACTGAGGAGACTCACTCCCTGTAGTACTTTTATGATGGTCCGATACAAAATCCCAGCTAGATCAAGATCTATTCTCTAATACTATACTACTAGATCTATACTAAATACTGTAATAATTTAAACTACTAGATCTAGTACTACTACTAGTACTAGCTTAGTACTACTAGAACTAGATCTAGATCCTTCCTTTCTCTTCCTGTTGTAATAAGTAATAGCCACAGCTTCAATAATTTCAAGATTAACGTGGCTGCTAGTAGCTGACTCTAGATTCTATTTGATTGAGTAATTTGACTATTTTCACCTCACTCCTCCGAGTCCTCGTGTCCGGATTTCGAGTTTTCGGTTTTACAGAGAGATAGATCTAAATCTAGACTAGTTAGTTGCTTGCACCGAGCAGAACTGAAATGCTGTCAGTATATCTCTACTCTGCATCCATAGTGAATGTGATTCAGTATGATTGCTCATATTAGTTATCGGGTGTTTTCATTTTAATTGTCATTACACATTTTAAATTAACATTTGAACATTTTTTAAATGTAGATTAGTAATATATAGTCACATGTCTCTTTCAGGTGGTGGTGGAAAACGAAAAGGAAAAAGCAAAAAATGGAAACAAATATTGTCTTTTCCACACATTTCCCAGTGTGAATACATAAAGAACAAAATCAGTGAGTATGTTTTTCTTTAATAAGAAAAAAGTCAAATCACCTGTTTTGATGAATGTGGTACAGATAGAACAAACTTTACTAAACTGTTCATTATTCGATTATAATGTCTAATTATAATAAATATGATTGAAATCTTGCTTTCACAACAGCAAGTCAGCGACATTCTTCCCGAAACATTCCCACTTTCTAGTTTAGAGATCAAAAGTTTGTATTGTTATTGCCTTTAAATATTAAATAATTGTAGCAATCAAATTGAAGCATCAAAAAATATTTGAAAATGAATCTTTTGTGTGGATTAAAACCTCACACTATGTCTTGTCAGAGTATTGTTCATTGATTTGCATAGAATTGATCTACGATACAATCAAAGCAAAATGCATTGTTATAATCATCCCCTCCCCCCTTTTTTCCCCTCAATTTTGTTTTATTTGTGTACAGACCAGGATTTCACCTTCCTATTCAACCATCAACCACTGGGGCGTCACTTATTTATTGAGTTTTGCAACAGGAAGAAGCCGTATCATCGATCAATTGGGTTTCTGAATGCTGTGGTGAGTTGTTGCTGTAGGTTTGTGAAACATTTTTTGGGATGATTGAAATAAAACTAGGCTCAAATTGCAGGGCTTACTGACCCAAGCACAGAACTGTTTGAATTTTTGAAATTGGTTGAAAAACAAAAATAAGTTACAAATTTTTTAATGAATGAAATTTTTGCTATAGAAACGGGGTCAAAATATGGCAAAAAAAGGTCCAATTTTGTGTCAATTTTTCAGGAAAAGCGTCACTATTCCTTTATTTTTCGTACTACGATCACAAAACTGGGCACAAACAATAATAAAAACAATAATAACATCACTTATATACAAACATGTCTTTTGACATGCACTTTATGATGGTGTCATCAAATTTGAAATATATTCATCACTTCTATAATTAGACAAGAAAATACAACACGAAATCACTATTCTTCGGGACACGTCTTATTCAGCTTGGTATTTATCGGCTTTTATCTCTGAATTTCGACGTAACCTGGTCATGGAAAAGTCGTGGAATTTTTTTTCCAGCTGTCTGTATGGACCTTGCAAAAGGAACCAATTCTTACAGAAGATGTTTAACAAAACACATGAAAAATTTGTTTTGAATTTACAGTAGTAGTATATAAAAAAAATGTAATACAGCAACGTCTAAAAGCGTATCACATTTTAAGTACACATATTACACACTAAGTGAAATGGCTTTTTGGGGTGTGTTTACTCACCCACACTTAGAGCATCATTTCATTTTCAATTATTGTAATCTAACAATGAAAATAAAACAAACCAATTGTTGTTCTACAGCAAGAATATGAAGTCATATCAGAGGAGAAGAGGCAAGCGAAAGCTGAGGAAATCTATGACAAGTACCTGCAGCCAGAGGTAAAGAACATTTTTGTGTGTGTGTATGCTTGTTTAGTTAAGCTAAACAGTTAAGCTTTCACAATCATTCTCATTATAAAAATGTGGTGATCATAATAATATGAAGTGGCGTAGACTCTATTTAGATTTGAGAAACAGGTCTGTTTGGGGTAATTAATGATGTGCTGGGAAGCACATTGAGCTTTACTGAAGAAGAGGAAAATATGCAACATAAATTCAGGAATTATATTATATATTAATATTAGCATTGTCTTGTACTTGAATCATTTGTGTGATAATTCATTCATTGTAGTAGACATTTCATCTGTGAAATTTGTAGAAAAGATCGCTTGTGCACCACTCTTTTATAAAATGTATCTAATGACCTTGTCTGTTGATGGTGTTTATTGCAGTCTGAGAACTATGTCACTTACGTCAATGGGAATCAAGTCTCTGAGATCAAAGATATCATGGGGCAGAACAAGTCATGCAAGGCACTCTTTGATGACTGTGCCAAGTACGTACACTTTGTTACCAAATTCTGGATTACTGTGCCATTATGTTTTCACATTACACAACTGTACTTATATACATTCCAAATTGTAAGCATGAAATGTTTAATGCCCTTTGTGTTTATTTTAGTTAGTGCATCTTTATTAACTATGCATAACTCAAAGCCTACCTTCTTTGTGGACAAAAGTCAAGTGGGCAGTTCACACACGAAAAAAATCCATTAGAAACATTGTTTCTTTTTTTGTTTTGTATTAGCTGAATAGTCCTGTTCAACTTCCTCATGGCCATGGGTGTTACGTACCATGGCGGATTTCCGTATTTGCAAGTCTACTGCAAAAAAAGTTTCCGTATTCACTCTTCTTCGAGAAGGTGTAATGGAGTGCTTATTTATTTATTGAAAATATGACAAAAGTTGATATTGCATGTTGTGGGAACTTAAGTGATTTTGGTTTAAATTATGGTCTGAAGTGCCACCTCCTGCACTGTAGGGGACCGATTTTTTTTCCCGCTCATTTAGGTTCTGCATGCAGTTGTTTTCAGTATTGGCCAACTTTGGGGATCACATGCAATTTGATTTCAGAATTGGGGAGTTTCAGTTGGTTACCAACCATGCTCATGGCAACAGATGCTATTGTTTTTCCCTCTGATCTTACCCCAATTGTATGATGACATGGTTAGCCATGTGAACCGAAAGTGTCAAGATAATAGGAATTCAGCTATTAAATCAACTTCCCTTTCTTCTTTTTCAGGCTTGTCCGTGAATACCTGGGCAAGGAACCATTTCAGGAGTTTGTGCAAAGCATGTACTTCAAACGCTTTATGCAGTGGAAGTGGTTGGAGGGGTAGGTCTCATCTTAATGTATACTACTAAACGCACTATTTATGCAGCAGTTTGGGGAGGGGGGGCTGTCCCTGTTTCTGTCCCTGGATGCCTTACGTCAGACCCCCTGCATTACGGTCAGAAATGTCAGGCTTTTTTTGCTCAGGCCTTCTACATCCCCGTCTATAGAGTGAGTCAGGTTTGCTCCTAATCTGTAAAGATACAAGTCAATTTGTTTTCTATTTTTTCAAATCTGAACTTGTAGCAGTTTATATGAAAATACATTTAATAGGCTTTCAATTAGTTGGCCTAATAATAGTAACATTGTAAATTGTTTTATTGATTCTTTTGTCATTGCACCCTGAACAAGATCCATCATGTAATTGGTTTGTTTAAACAGGCAACCAGTAACCAAGAACACATTCAGGATGTACAGAGTCCTAGGCAAAGGTGGCTTTGGTGAAGTCTGTGCTTGCCAAGTCCGAGCCACTGGAAAAATGTATGCCTGCAAGAAGTTGGAAAAGAAGAGAATCAAGAAGAGGAAGGGGGAGGCCATGGCGCTCAATGAAAAACAAATTCTACAGAAGATCAACTCAAGATTTGTGGTCAGTGTTCGATCTGTGTCCTTTTTGTGTCAAACGGATTTTGAATTATTTTTGTAGCTTTGGGTGAAAAAAATAAAAGTTTTGAAATCTCTTTTTCTACCCCTGGGTTTATTGAGCAGAAACGAAAGACTTTTTTGACCCTGGTACATGAAAGTAAAATACATTCAATGTGGAAAACTACATTGAATTATGTCAACTAGTTCTGGGCCAAAGAACAGGTCTGTCTAACATCTTCTGTTTAGCCAGTTTCTGAGTATGGATGCATCAGTTTTCCTGCCTGATTTCAAATCTTAAACATTGAGTTACCGTACCAAACTCCTTGGAGGGACACATGCCTTTCTTTCTAGTGATTGTGTGCATTTGTTCCTTTCTTCTTTTTTTAAAAACATGCTTTCCCCCCTTTACACATATTCTCAGGTTAGCCTAGCATATGCATTTGAGACAAAAGATGCATTATGCCTAGTGTTAACTATCATGAATGGAGGAGACTTGAAATTCCACATTCACAACATGGGAAACCCAGGGTTTCCTGAGGAACGAGCAGTTTTCTATGCAGCAGAGATTACCTGTGGTTTGAATGACTTGCACAGAGAACGCATTGTCTACAGGTACGTGAACAAAATTAAATTAGCTTGATGTTTATAAAGCAGGTTAAAAGTCTTTATTTGCACATTTTTTTCTTCAATGGCTTTTAAAATGGTCAGAGAAACAGAATTTGATTATCAAACTCAATTCAGGTGAATGTGTTCCTTTCTTATTTTGAGTGTTGTGGAATTACTGACACATGAAATAAGCAAATATAAAGTGTAATTATCACAATCCTTAGTGACTAAATATTTATTTTCTTTCTTGAACATTGTTGTCTCTGTTCAGTCACTTGAAAGAAAGTGAGTGCTTTAATTTATTTCTTTAAAACTGTCATTCACAGAGACTTGAAGCCAGAAAACATTTTGCTTGATGACAATGGTAAGTGCTCCAATCAAGCCTCAAGGTGCATTAACACAAAATCTCTTTGACTTCAATTACAAAAAAGAAGACACATTTTGTATAGTTGGGTTTTTTTGGATCTCACCTGAAATCTTTTTCTTATTTTCCCTTTTCTATGATAATGATAAATGAAATTTGTTTTCCTTGTATGTCAAAGATATGTTGCTTTTTCCTTACCTGAATCAAAAATGAATTAAATTAAGACCACTCAACATCAAGCTTGCTCAATACAATAGTGAAAGTCACACTGAATTAAAAAAAATTATACACACTTTTTTCATAAGGCAATATGTAACTACTATGTTTTTCCTGTTGTGCAGGCCATGTGAGAATCTCAGATCTCGGTCTGGCTGTGGAGATCCCTGAAGGAGAGTCCATACGCGGTCGAGTGGGCACAGTGGGTTACATGGGTAAGTGTACAGATACCCGTTAGAATTACATTCTGAGTGTAACCCCAGCTACCTCAATGTTATACTATAAGAAACATATTTTTTCCCTCACAAAGTTATCCCAAGTATTTTGCTTTCCTATTTTTATTTTATTTATTTCTCAAAATAATCTACCCAAGTTTGTGGTCAAGTTAAAAAGCTGGTCCATGTTAAGGTACATCTTCTTTTTACATGACAAAGTCTGTTTGGGAAGTCAGAGCAAGGTATCCCTGATATATGTGAAACAGTATCTTTTGCCTTTTACTTTCAGCCCCAGAAGTGGTGAAGAACGAGAGATACACATACAGCCCAGATTGGTGGGGCCTTGGCTGCATAGTATATGAAATGATTGAAGGAAAAGTGAGTGCAGTATCAAAAAGCTTGTTCACTATGTTCAAGCAAACTTTTTGTATTGTAGTCTAATTAAAACAGTGTGTTCTTTTACAATTCTTTAATTCTTATTATCGTCTAAGGCTTGGTAGTAACACATTTTTGTGTGTGTTTGTTTTTGGTCAGATTTGTTATTATGAAATCTTGTAAACAATGAGTAATCAATTGAATCAGAGAATGCACAAAGTATACACTTTGTTGCATTCAAAGCTGTTAAATCCCTTTCTTCAGCTAGTGTTAGTTGTCAGAAGGATAATGTGTGCTGCTATTTCTAAAAAAGATGATCATATTTCAAGAAAATGTTGAAAAATCACCCCTTCATCCCTTAGGCTCCATTCCGTGCCAGGAAAGAAAAGGTGAAACGGGATGAAGTTGACAGAAGGGTCAAAGAGGACCAGGAATCCTACTCACCCAAGTTCACAGAGGACTGCAGGAGCATATGCACTGATGTGAGTCGAACAATGATCCCCGATAACCTTGTGAAACAGAATTATTGTGTGTCATCTTAAGATCGAAAAAGAAGAAAATGTTATTTTTAGATCCTAGAGAAGCGATCCTTGAATCAAAGCTTACATTTTCTGAACAGGCCTACTTTTAAAAAGCGTTATGTGGACATGGACATGAAAGATGTTTGTGCTGATTGGCTGGAATTCTTTACTATAGATGGCCCCGTGCCAACAAAAAAGAAAGTGTTTTTGTAGGTTTTACCCTTTTTGAAATTTCTCTTCTGCAGTTGTTGCAAAAGTCTCCGACGAATCGTCTAGGATGTGGGGAACGCAGTGGAGAGGAAGTGAAATCTCATACATTTTTCAGGCATCTTAATTTTAAGCGATTGGAAGCTGGTATGGTGGACCCACCATTTGTACCAGATGTAAGTATCTCTGCTTATTTGGTAGATAAAGGGATGTGTGTTGAGGGGCAGCTCATTTCATCTACCGTTTCTATTTTGTAGTGAGGTTCCCTGCGAATCTCTTTGTTGACATAAATTTATGTCAATGTTCATCTTCGCTTCAGCTAAAATGTTGAGCATTGGTGTGAATTACCTGTGCAAGCTTATCATATCATGTTAACTTTATACCTCTTTAGAATACATCTACCTGTGATATTTGAAACTTTCTTTTATCATTTCAGCCAAGAGCTGTGTATTGCAAAGATGTTCTAGACATCGAGCAGTTCTCAACTGTCAAAGGCGTCAACCTGGATGCCAGTGATGATTCATTCTACAGTAAATTCAACACAGGCAGCGTGTCCATACCATGGCAAAACGAGGTATTTCATCTTTTACTAATCATCGTCAATTTATCTCACGATATCTCTATCAATATCAAACGTAAAACCACAAAGGTCTCATTTTAAAGTCAGCCTTTTCTTTGACTTAAACAGCGGTATAATATTTACCAACCTTTGTTTTTAGACATTTACAGTAGTTTTCGTTTTTTAACCATACATATATCTATTTTTAGAATACAGATTGTAATGTAAATGTATTGAAACGTCCCCTGTCAGATTTCTTGAAAATCGGCATAGAATCACATAATACTTGTCTATAATGTGTCTCAGAAATTTTGACAGTGCAACATCTTTCGTTTATGTATACTGCTATGTGAACTGCGATAACAGTCCGCTGGCAACAAAGCGGGTGGTGGATAGTGCGTTTTTATGGTGTCGTGTAAACACCTGAAGTGATACAAACTATTCCTTTAATACTTCTGATATAGATACTAATAGCAATTACTGTGAGATTCTTCAGATTTTGAAACAATTTAAGAAATTACTGTACCCATAGTGCGATTTGGGCACTGTAGGACAACGTAGCCTAAGCTATATGTTACAAAGCAATGTAGTTTTGCTTCAAATCGCTTCATAATTGATGCAATAGCGAAACGATGTTTATACCAAGGATGGGAATTTTGCGGATTTTGTTATGTTGGCCAAAGTGTGACAGAGTTGGCCAACCTCTGCAGTTTTTCTGTACTTTCTACGTATTTTTGTTCCCGACTACGGAACGACGGGCGAGCCGCAGAAACTGGAAAATGTGCAGTCGAAAAATGATAAATTTACTATTGAAAAACGTGAACATTTGTAGATACGAACAACTCTGTAAAACAACTAGGTTTCAGATTTTAATTTATTATTTACAAATGGCGACGGATAGAACTAGACTAGACCTAAAGAGATAAAAGTTGTGAATGATATTTTGCTAGAAAGGTAGAATACAGAATATGTGTATAGTACAAACTTATTATATGGACCTGCACATATGTTGTAGTGGTGAATTTATTTCAATGGCCGCACCACTGCGTTTGTTGCTGTTTTTTTTCTTCAAAATTTGCCCCATCCCTGTTATATATTTTCTCCAAAATGCGTACTTAATTCAATCAAATTAGGCTTAATGATTATTATACAATGACTTCATTTAACAGAACCTTGTATTTCATCATAAAACAACAGTGTAATAGGGAAACAGATGTAGGCCCTATGTCAAATGTAAGTCTTCTTGGTTTTTACATAACAGTTAAGTAGAAAAAAGAGAATGTCTCCTGTATTTGGACCGCTTATTTTTGAGTTTCCTATTATGACTGCAACGGCATTGGTACAAATGGGAGCTTATAGGGGAAATGATGGGAAATTCTAGCTTTGATGGTTTGGGAGATATCTGACCAATAAGATGCTCAGATTTCAGTAGAATCTGATTTCATCGGCGCAATGGACAAGCCCGATGGAGTCATGGGCCAGTGCATACTGGACAGAGACTTCTTGCCCTGTGACCAGTGGTGTGTGCTGGGTGCGGCCTGTCACTGAACTAGCACTTTTGGGCCATTCTTAACCCCAGTGAGGAATGAAACTCTGGAAATAACTTTTACGTGCCTACACCGATTACATCATTTTGTTTAAAATGCATTTCTGTCATAAACTAAAGAATGGTGTTGTAGATTAGTGCCTTACAAACAGTGTTTCTTTACTAGTTACATGTTATTACGGTCTTCCAGGGGTAGTTGTATAAACTGTCAAGTGCATTGAACTTGAACCAGTGGTTGGGCCAGGAACTGCATATTATTGTCATTATTCAAATTGGTATTGTCTTGTCAATTAGATGATAGAGACAGAGTGCTACAAAGAACTGAACCTGTTTGGGCCCAATGGAGAACCAACCCCAGACCTCATTGAAGGTTTACCACCACAGCCACCTCAAAGGGGATTCTTTGATAAGCTGTTCAGGAGGAGACGGGTAAGGCTATTTACATGCACTTTTACTTTTACAAGTTTGATGAATGAAGCAAGACAAGCATACACTGCGTTTGATGTGTAGAAAGGTCGCACAGCGTAGTGTGTGTTTACAAGTAGTATTTTATGGCAATCATAATACAGACTCACACATCCAGATACAGAATTTGTTTTATCGTATCCAATTTTCATAGGGTAGCATACTTACTGTTAAAAAAATATTTTATTTCATGCAGAGTTGCCAACCTCTACGGTTTTCTCTAGTTACTATGGATTTTTGTCCCTGACTACGGAACTACGGACAAGCCGCAGTAACTATTGAAAATGGGCTGTCCAAAAAATAATTAAATAACTATCGACATTGAAAAACACGAATACGAATATTTGTAGACACTAAGAACTGCTATGCAACTAACGTTTCCGATTTGTCTACTTTGGTTTAAATTGACAATTTGTTGTTATCTTGGATAGAAATAGACTGGCCCTAGATCTAATTCCGTTTTGTATACATTTTGTAAAGTTATGAGTAGGAGGTGTCTAGAGACTCTAGAGCAAAGATAGATACTATACTAACTAATAGATCTAGATCTAGGTACAAGAATGCCAACTGGCCTACTCCCATTTACTTTCCAAAAGTTTCATAGTGTGTTGACTTCTTCATGTATGCGCATATTGACAAATATGAAAAAGAAAGTTCTTGGGAGGTTATTTGAAAAGAGAAAAAGGTAGTGAACATTGCAGAATCTAGACTCTAGATCTAGACTGAGTCAGTTTTCATTTTTCTCTTTCAAAATTACTGGTCTAGATAAGTCTTTTTAATTATGTTCTTACATCTCGTAGATTTGCTTTATGAATTTCTACAAAAAAAAGGTTTACATTATAGCAGTACTCGACACACAAGTAGAACCAGGCTTAAGGATGCAAACACAAATGAAAAGAACAGCTATGAGATAATTGTGCACTTTGTGCAGCATTTCACATAGAGGGGCATGTTGATCAAACATGACAATACGATTTCCGACGCAATTACTACTGAAAGTGTCTTGAAACTACTGAAAATTAGGTGAGAGACTACCGGTTTCATTCTCCAGCGGTTGGCAACTCTGGTTCATGTCAAGATAATAGTTTCTTTTGGGTTTTTTTCCTGTAAAGAAAGGGCAAGCCCAAGCTGAAGAAAGAATCAGTATGTAACCCTTTGTCAATATCGAAATATAATTTTTTTTCTTGAATCTATTCCCAGCATGACGAGCAGCGGGTGTAATGTCTAGTCATTCTACGAGGAGACATTTTCGGTGACTCTGCCATGTACCGTGTGTATCTGGAATGCTCCCGTGTTGTTGCCACAGCAGATTTATCTGACTCTTTTGTGTACTTGCCACTCGTATCTCTCCACCTGCGAGGTGGTTTCTTCTTCGTTGGATGTGTTCTTTACATGTCAAGGAGGGGTGTGGCCAGACCCAGGGATAGCAGCCAGCGAGAACAAAACGTCTGGACCAGTTCCTGCAGGTGACCATGATCACAGCAGACTTTTTGCACTCCGCTGGGTGTCACACACATACACTGTCAGGGAGAGTCTCAGAGCATCTGAATTTTAAATTTCATATTATCTCTCCCCCCCCCCCTTTTTTTTTGTTTTTTGTTTTTGTTTTTAAATATTTATTTAACCACCCCCACTTCACACTGTGTGTTGTATATCTCTTGAGGCAAAGTGATATTTCTTATCCATTGCAATGTCGTTTATTTAAAATTTGGCGATTACAAATAAGGAGGCTGAAAGATTATTGCAGTTTTTTAATCCATGCAGCTGGAGCAAGTCTTAAACATGAAAAGTTTTTGATTAATTAGACGCTCCCAAGCTCAGGTTTCGAATATGTGCTTTTGAATGCAGCATGACGTGTAAAGCTTTTGTAGAAGAGTCTTTTCTATGCTCAACTTTTTACTTTGATGTAAAATCTGCAATTTTATGGGGAGAGCTATCTTGTGCGGTGGAGTAGGATTTTAAATCACCAAGTAGTATTCTAGTATGAACAAACAAAGATGGATCAACATTGTTCTCTGACATGTTTAATGCAGCGGGAAACATTGACAATAGGAATACTTATATGTAAGACTTGTGAAGTGTTGCGGCATTTCTTTTCATAACTACCTCATATCCATGGATTGTTGTCGAGTCTTTCTATCCAAAATCCTTAAGGTGCAAGAGTTAAACATGTCAGGTGATCTTCAAAATAAAAGAGAAGTCCTGTGAATAAAGTGGGGGGAAAAAAGGACACCTTTTGCCTTGAACGTGAACATGTTGTGAATTAACAGCGTAGACAGGTTTTGTAATTTTTGAAAACGTTTTTGCAGTGGGTATCAAGATGTTTCCAAGCACAGGAAACTTTGGAACTCTCTATGGAACAGCATAATTCAACTATGTTATAATTAAATTGATCATTACATTTACCATGTTTTCTACATTTTATTCATCAAAATTTCAGCTCCTCTCACAAAGTTGCTACATTTGTGTCCACTTTGTTCACAAGTTACTCCCTTGATTTAAAACAAAAATTGTCTGCCTCTTAAAATATTTAATCTTGTTTTTTTAGAACCATGTTCACATTTTTGACACCAATGCATGTATTACGTTTTACGTAAACCTGTGATACTTACTGCTATCAGTGTTTGATATAACATCATTATTTTATGTTGAATGAAAGGTAAATGAATACCATAGAGACGAGGAAGTGATTGTGTTTGCGATTGATTGAATTTCAGTATTTTTCTAGTTTAAGATTTGAATAACTTAAATTCAGGTCATCCCAGAAATCTTTAACTGTACTACTTGAAACAAAACGATTAGATATAAGCCTTCCAGTTAGATGGGATAGGTTCTTTCATATCATGTCACTATACTGCTCATTGTTGAGAAAATGTGTGTTCTGAAGGCATATTAGTGATTTGTTTTGTTAATTTCCCTAGCAGATTTTGTTTTTCAGCATTTAGCATACTGCTGCCGTAACTTCTGCTTCCTTTATTAAAAGACTGAAATACACATTCACTTTCCATTCTAAGTTTTGAAGTTTCATTTGCTCTCTTTGATGGACCTTCTGATCGTTATCCATGAAGAGCTTTTGTGTTTGGAGTGAAAGAGTATTGACATATTAATGTGAGATTTAAAACGAGAAACAGATTTTGACGTTTGAACATGTCACTTTTATTTGTGCAATTGTAAATTAGTGGTTCATGCAGTGACAGTATAGAGATAGGTAAAATGTAGCACTGTTTATGCTCATGTGTTCACCAGTTGAGAAAATAAACAACTAGTCTTTGAAAATGTACTTCTAGATTAAGTTATGATTTATAACTATCAGGGTTTCTTTGAATACACTTAGCCATAGGAAAGAAGCCACTTGGTCATGCTTCAATTCATTGTCACTGACCTTTGGTTGCTGTCTTCATTAAATTCCCTTAGTATTATTGTGTTTGCCTCATGTACATGTAAATTTAAAATATACACTCGTTTTTATCTATAGTGAGAACAGTATCTCAAAACGTACTCATTGATTCAGTGGTGCATGCCTATACTCTTACATTAGCTGCTTTTACCAATATGTTGCCTTTTTTTTTTTCAAGAGCCAACAAAAGCATTTTTGTATTTGCCGCCCAGTGTAACTTCTTAATTTCATAACTTGCATCATTTCTTATTGGTTTATATAATCTCTTAAGATACCAACTTTACACAAGGTTTTCTTTTCTTTCTTCTTTCTTCTTTCCCCCCCCCCTCCCATTCATTTGTATTTGTAGTGTCATATCTACTATTCAAGTCTGAAACATAAAACTACTTGTATTGCATATTAAAGATAAGTGTTGTATTTATTGTAAAGTGTGACTGGGAAGGAGCTTTATGTCATTCAGTGATGCTTTTGGATTTCTCACAGCCATCACAAGGACATAGACATATTTATACGCTCTCAGTTATAACAGTGCCAAAGATGTTGTTGTATAGCTAGGGAAGAGAACAGAATGATTCGTGCTACGATTATATTCAAAGCAAAAGCGAAGGAATGGATAAACATTATCTAAGAAATGGGTTACTCATGACATGTTGTATTTGTTTCATGTCTTTTAAGATCATGTAAGCATCAATGTACATCATGAAGAACATGTTCATTGCGTCATCATTCTACTCGTCCAAATTGTCTGAAGATGTATACATTTTTACTGTTCTCTTATCGACTGTGAATTCTGTGCTCAATACTGATATAGATATGACTTTAAGATATGTGTATTTTGAACAGCAGTATTTATGTCCTCTACATTATGACCTTTTGCAGGATTCACACATGAACTTTATGTATGTATGTACAATGCCATTTCATGTTTGAATTTTGTAGTCTTGACAAACTACTTCTGTACAGTTGTACCTATTGACAAAACATATTTGTGTATTTATAAATATTGCACAGAACTACATCTTTGCAGGAGTCTCACTGATTGCAAGTCTATGTGAAATATCCTTTTGTATCTTATTGTATTCATTTTACAACAGTTCTGCGCAAATCTCTGCATGCTTTTTGGAAAATTGATACACAAGGAAGATGTAAACACATTACACACATACATTAGTTTGTTGTATAAACGTTTTGGTTTTCTCTACAGTCAGTGGTATACTGGACACTTCTCTTTTCTGCACAAACATTGAAGGATTCTAGGAGTGGGAGAAACTTGTTTCTGCAACATCTCATAGTGAAAGTTTTTATGCATTTATGTGAGCGGTGTGCTACATTTAAGTTGTTATTTTTTTTGTTCTTCTTTGTATGTATATATATATATATATATTTAGTCATTGTAACTTTATCTATGGAACCTGAAATATCACAGGCTCCTTTTGTTATTAGGCTGGCATTTTTGTTAGTTTTTAAAATTGACTTTTCTGTGTAACCAAGACTTGTATTTATTTAATTCTAGAGTTAAATTAATTGGTCCATTCTTGCCGAATCATTGGGGGAGCGAACATTGTGTTTTGACAAGTCGTGCATTTGAAGTGTCATAGCTGCTTATGACGCTGATTCAAGCTAGGACAAAGACCTGTGCTAAGAGTTCAATCAGTCTTGTTATGTTAAGCATTTAGGCACTTATTGAATACCAAAACAGAATTCCAGTTATTCTAGTCATTGTATAATTTGCTTTCACCTGTGTTGACCATGGTTGATATATCATTATACTCATGACCCTGTCTATACCTTTATGTGTGTGGATGTGGTTTCTGAATGGCATGCAAGACTGGCTCTTGACCGAGATGTATTACCTTCATGATATTGCAATAATCATTCTCATAGTTGGCTGTCCTCACAAAAGGCTATGTTGTATGTAGATTTCTGTTATTGCTTTCTCACGCTTGTACCAAGTCAGAAATTATGTTTTGTACATTTCTATAGATCAAGGACACTCTGCAAAATCAGAACAAAACAAAACAATCAACAAAAATGACTCATACTCATACACATAAAAAAAAGAACAACATCCTACTTGTCCTGTCAGTATCTTTGAAAGAATGTACAAATCTATATTCTAGCTTATATATGCTTATGCTGTCCTCTGTTACTCATCTTTCTGCAAACGGCCTTGAGTCTTGATAGAACGCTTTTTTTGTACTCTTCTTCCTTTCTTTCTTTCTTTTGTTATCAATATGTACACAACAGTCATCATGTGTCTATCTTCAGAACTTGTCTTTTCCAGTTCACTTTAAAACTCTTGGTCTCGTCTCTCTTTCTGTCATTCAATCTCTCTCTTTCATTTTCTGTTCATCTCTCATTCTCACTCTCACTATTGCCTTTCACTTTCTGTCTGTATATCTCCTCCCCTTTACTGGTGTTTTTGTCTCTGTCCCACAACAGGCTATATGTTTCTCTTACTTCATTAATTTAATGTTTTTTTGTTTGAAATTTGTTTCTGAAGGGTGATATACTCAGTATATATATTTTTAAAATTGTGATTCGTAATCACTCACAATAGCATCATGTCCACCCAAGTCTTACTACATTGTTGGTTAGGCACCAACATTTTTGTCTTAAACTTTTCTTTCTTTATTTTCAATTGTTTTGTCTTCTAGAAAATTATTTTTTTTAACATCATATAGATCTACATCACAATTAATGTCTAGTTTTCTGCATACAAATTTCTGTCAGGTATTTATTGGCCAACGCATGATAGGATCAATGTCATTACATCTTACTGCACAGACTTGAATTTTGTTTGTGTGAGAGTCTGAAAAAATGATGAGACATTCCCCAATTCCCCCCAAACACTTATTTTTCTTCTTTTCCTACACTCTTTCTCTCTCTCTCTCTAACATGTCTTGGGATGATTGTTGTCTTTTAGTTGTCTATTTTAAATTATTCATTTCCTTTAAAAAAAAGATTACAAATCCAAATAACTTTTTAAGAAGAAAAAGTGGTTTTGTAGTACTGATCCCCTAAGAATTTGATTTTGTCAGCCAAACAGCAGATGCAATTTAGTAGCATTTCTTGTTTTGACATGTAAAGATATGTTGTTATTTGAAGCAGCCTTTACTTTAGACTTAGGGTAATGCTAAGAATCAAGGACACTTCAAGTGAAAATTGAGCCATAGTGAGGCATGAGGTAGTATGTATACAAGAATGTCTGATCACCAAATCAACTTATCTAACAGCAAAGACAAAAGTAATTTTCTTCTTTTTTTAAAAAAGGAACATTTTAAAAAGAATGTTATCATTATGACCTAAAAGTCTGAGCCAGCCCGGCTGTTCAAGATACCATTTGCCGACATCTTAAGTCTTGTATCTTGTTCACTGCTTTGCATTGCGTTCCTCCCGTCCTGTTGATTGATACCAGTTTGCTGCCACAACTGAACTTACCACTTTATCAATGCTTTCATTATGTGTGATGCACAAGCTTGCCAGGCAAACACAATGTTTCTTCACCGCAGTTTGTTCTGTCCCCACCCCCCCCCCCTTTTTTTTTTTTCCTTCTCTTTTTGTGATTGTCCCTTCACTTACAAGACTTGTTCAATTATTTTCATTAATGTATACATGCCTTGTTATCACTGTGTTTGTATAAAACAATTATATTGTCAATCGTCGCCACAAACGGACAATCAAGGTAGTGAGTGGGTTATTGAAAATGAAGCAAAGCTCCCTAAAACAGAAAGGGGTGTCAACCTACTTTGCTATTTGTAATTAAATGATTTAAAAAAAAAAATGAAGATAGTGTTTTCTCAACTTTGGGCCAATCATTTCATACTTATGTTTGCTCCCGATTTTGCTCAAGGATATTGAAACTAATGATGACAGCTAAACACTACACAACACTTGTGCTCATTGTTTGCTTGTGAGGTCAAGTTAATCATGTGCAGGCTATATTGACCTCACATCCACATTTTAGGATTTGGATACAAGATATTGATAATGCTTGTGTCTCTTCACATACCGATAGTATCATTTGTCCACTAGTTTGGTAGTAGGGAATCATAAGGAAGCATGTCGAAAGCTATGTTTCTTCTTCAGTGATCCAACAACGTATGGGCCTTCGCCCTTCTGTCCAATGCCATGTGGTGGAAAAAGCTGTGTTTAAAAGAAATATTTTTTCCCCATTTATATCTTTTGTATATTTGTACTCTCTATAAATATACATGTAGTATTTGTAATCTGTTGTTATTTTTATACTGAAGAAAAATTAAAGACCGAAAGAAATGCCCGAGCAGTCTTTTATAGTGTGTAAGATAGAGAATAACCTCAGAACTGGGAGAGTACGAACGTGAAGAAAAGCCAAAATCACCTGTTTTGTTCTCATGCATGGCATGGCCCACTGCCGAGGACCTCATAGGCAGTTTTAGATTGGAAAAAAAAGTAGGTTTATCTCAAGAGCTGGGATGACAGATAAATGAAATGCCATGTGTTACATGTAGCCCAGTCCAGTAGTAAAGCACAGTCCCACGTGAGACTGAGATTGATATTGAGAGGATTTTTAGATGACCAAAGTGTTCTTTTCCATTTTCAGTGTTCAATTTCATACAATCATTTCTGACCACCACATGTTTTCTTTAATCTTTTTTTTTTCCTTTTCATTATGTTTTGCTATTACTTCTACTACTGCGACTACAGTCAAATGTTTGTAAATTTCAGACTAGGGTTGTTTTGCTTTCTCTTGAGTCAGGATGAAGTTTTGTTTTTGTTTTGTCATTAATTGTTTCTATTTCTTCCTGTTAATGTAAGTCAAACAAATAAATGTGTATGATAACACATCAATTTACTGCGAGTCTTTTGAATGATTAACTATATATATTTTGTATTGGTTTACAAGGAGACTCAAGTACAGGCTCTCTACCGTCCTATGAAAGAAGGACGCACTTGTGTCTATGGCTGTATAATCATTGCTGATTTTTGTCCTTCTTCCATAAGATGGCAGTATGTACTGGCCCCTTTCTCTCTTGTCCTCACTCACTCTGGAACACTTACACTTACAATGAAGGGAGGCACCCATGTTGGAATTCTGACTTTTGATAATAAATGTTGTCTCCCTTAGTTGGCTTATTTCCTCTACCACTTACTCTAAAATTATACTGACTGTCATGGTGCTTGAATTATGAATATTTTGCCGTAAAATCTGCTTAATTGTTTTACGTGGTTTTGATGTGAAAGTGGTTCCTGCATTTAAAATAATAAAGATAATAATACTATTAATGCTTTGCATTTTCCAAAATGTTTAGGAAAAGAAAATCGGACAACTTCTCCTGTGCCCATTTTTTTCCTTGGAAGATGCCCACAAATCTCGGCCATATGTAGGAAGCTATTCTTATGCCTGTGAGAGATGACACAATATCTTCAGTTACATCCTATATGCTTGAGAAAAGATCTACTTCCTTGTCAACATAGCATGGACTGGTTTAGATTATAAGTGTTAAATGTAATTTCAGTTTCAGTGTTGTTTGATTTCTAAGCTATGGAATAAAAGAGACATTACTCCATACACCATATTTTTTACAGTTGTTAGCATTATTTTGTTTAAGATTAATTTGCACACGCATGTGTGCATGTGTCTGTGCCATCGTGTATGTTAGTATTGTTCATCTGCATAATAATAGTATGAATAGTCATGCATAGTTCTGGGTAGCAACTATTGAAGACAGATGATATATGCATTTTAGTAAGGAATCATTAAATTCACATTGAACTTGATTGAAAGAATCGGAGCATTTTCCGTCCTAGTCCCTAGTTTCCATTGGAAGGGCCTTGTCCAGTCTTGAGATTATTCAATTTTCTCATTTTCTCATAATATGATAAGAGAAGAGTTTATGACGATTAAGAATCCTACCCTTTTGGGTTTTTTCCCCCTTTTAGTTAGTATTGGTCTTTTCCTACTATGCTTGTTTATATGTTCACTGAAAATAAAAATCTAGCCATCATTCTACTTGATACACATTTTAGCCGTGAGAAGCAGCCATGTTAATATTTAATGCTAGCTAAAGAAAAGTGAACTTCTCTAGATTGATTGAAGACTGAAAGGAGCAAACAAATCAGCAAGTATCTACTTAACTGAAAGAGGATGTCTTTCTTCTCACAAAGCTCTCTGCCCCAGTTTTAGCATTATTACGGGTCAACACTGCCACTACTTTGATATTGTATTTGACTTCCGAAAGGCTGCTGTACACTCATTCATATTGTTACAATACTATTACAACTTTACATAGAGTTGAGTTGGATACACACTCATCACACAAAATGCCAAGTGTACGTTTGGTAGGCTGGTTTCCTACTTATACATCATGTAACATGGCACTTTTTCTTTTTACCAAATTTTTTTTTTTTTTTAAATTCATGATTTGAATGTTTGTCAATGGAAGTGTTTGATCCCTTTTGTCAGCCTGTAGTTATTCTCATCACTTTTTCTTTTTCATTCTTTTTTTTATTTTTTTTAAGAATCGTACAATAATTCTTTTTTTAAATTATTACTTTGATTGTCTACTTTATTCTGTGAATGGATCGACTCCAGTGCATTTCTTCAGTGTAACTCAGCACCCCTCGGTTTGGTTAATGTTTCTTCAAATTTGGTGCGAGAGTTATTGTATTTGTACACTGAGCATTTGAATTTATGACAATGCTTCATACTCTTTGTTACTGTCATTCTCTTAAACCCCCCTCTGCCCCCCTTATTCTAATGTGGTTTTTATGTTCTGCTACTGTACATGTACATTATTATTGTTTTAAAATTATTTTCTCTCATTTTAGCAACTAAACTAAAGTATCAATGTTTCATCACAAATAGTGTTTGCCTTCCTTATTCATTCAGACACCTAGGGTGAATGTTGATGATAGTGTGAGTACATGTAGTTAGGTGTGGTCGTTGTACTTGTTTATGATAGTGTTAGTACATGTAGTTAGGTGTGGTTGTTGTACTTGTTTATTACAGTGTTAGTACATGTAGTTAGGTGTGGTCGTTGTACTTGTTTATGACAGTGT
>JAUELK010286990.1:0-14797 GCA_031471215.1 Gastropteron pacificum | reverse complement strand
CCCCCCCCCCCCCCCCCCCCCCCCGGCAACGACGGGTTACTTGGGCTAGTCTAGATATATATCTTGGTTAGTCATATTTATTATTATTAATATTATTACGGCAAGAAAGTATAACAACTTATCTTATAAGTAATCCTCCTCATTGCATTTCGTCCTAGGAAGGTTTCTGTCTGTTTCACATTTTTTACATTAACAGTTTGCAGAAATGAATTTGCTAGCCTCTCGAGTGATAGTATCAAGGCTTTCAGAGTCTGGATTGGGGCACAGCAAGCGGAATAGCTTAGAGGCCAAAGTTAAAGTATGCCCGTTTTAGATCTTGGCTCTATCTAGATCTTGACTGGATTAGGGTTGGCATGCTTCGGCCCTACTTTGATAGTTATGGTCGGAAGGAGGTCGATATTTATTTGCCCACATTCATAACCAATACCAATGTCAAGAGTCCCACGCGCGGGGATTAGAACTTGGTAGCCGTTTATAACAGATAGTATAGGCATTACCTCACAGTGAGGATCGTTTTTGTATTGTGTACATAAGAAGAATGGAAAGAGGAATTTTTGTTGTTGTTGATTTGATACATTCTGTGCTTCCACAAAAAGGTAAAGTTAATATGTCAAGAAGACTTTTTAATGTATTCTGAATATTTTTTTTCCACAGACAGCATTCCATGATGTCTGAAATCACTCTCGATGTGGCTGTTGCCAATCGCTTCATATCAAGCCTCAGCAAATCACTTCAAGCCCTTTGTCATGGCTGCATGGACTTTGACTCTGGAATCGAAATAGTGGGATACATAAATGTGAACATTGATTGTGGTAGTAAAGTTGATTATGTGCTAAATGAGAAAGTATTAAAAAGCACAACCAACTCAATGACTTTTGTTAGTAATAGTTTCCTAGCAAAGAAAGAGCAACCAAAGCAGACAAGGGATGGGTCATGCTCCCCTGTTAAGGAATTGCAGCAACCAGTACGTCCTTATTCTCAAAATTACAGATCAAACCTTCCATATTCAAGCCATTCCCATGTCATGAGAGGTTCACAAAAACGCTCTTATCCTGGTGTAGAGAGAGATTGGAGGTCTGTCCAGAGAAAGAAAGGAAAGCAATTTCCATCTCAAACTCATTCATACCAAGCCACTAGTCAATCATACCCAGACCAATCTTATACAAATTCACAGGCAGATCAAAACAGTGAAACCAACCCTTCAGAAAACACAGACTTTTCACAACCACAAGATACAGTGAGCATAAAGGAAGAACAATTAGACTCCGAGCAGCAACAAAATGAAACTGTGGGTGAAAGTAATGACCAGCCATATGGGGACAAAAGTGAAGGAGATTCTTCAAATTTGGAACCAAGTGCAAATGTTAAAAGAGAGCCTGGAATTTCTTCAGAAACAGGACTATCTGAAAATCAGGAGCAATTAGATGTAAAAAAATCATTTCTTTCCAACCCTGAAGGTGGAGACCAATCTGCCGATCAGTCACAGCAATCATATGACAAAGATGGAAATGATTCTGAAATTCCTTCCTTTGAAACGCCGTTTCCAGCATCAGCAGAGTCTGAGAATGATGGGGTGACTGGATATGTTGCTGATCCAAACATTGCCTCGGGCTCTGCCGAGTATGATGATACGGGAGAAGAATATCCTCAATCTTCCTACGCAGTTCAGAGTGGATCCGGGGATGGCAGCAACTTGGAAGTCATTGAAATCGAAGATGAAGATGAAGATGTTAAAGCCATGTTCGGAGAGTCCAGTAAGTACAATTAAGAATTCTTTTCTCTCTCTGATGAAATAGGGTTTTGTTCTTGATTTCTGTCATTTCTTACTAACTATCAATTTGACATCTTTCCACTCAAGAATTGTTCAGACCTTCAATTTAGTTTCCTTGAATCATGTCATGATAAAATCTTGATGGCATACCTTTCTTTAGATTTAAAAAAAAGTAATTTCGTTCTTTCTCTGTAGCAGCATTATGTGACAGAAATCTGAATAAAATCAAGTTTATCAGAGATTGTTTCCTCGTGGATCAGAACTGTTCATAAGAATAATAATTATGGAAACTTTTTACCCATGTTGTTTTTTTTATTACTATTTTCATTGGACATTTCTGATCCATTTGATTCAAGAAGGGCAAAAGCGTGTTGGTAATGGTAATGATATTAATTGGTGTTGATTTCATATGAATGAAAAAAGAAGTTATGGCTTTCAACATTTTTGAAATAAATGCACATTTTGAATCATTTCGACACAAAGTCACGATTTGCTTTTTGCCATTCTTTGACCAGTTAGTTATGAAGACAATTTTAGAATTATTGTCAGCAATGTATGATTGAAGTTCAGCAACAACAACAAATTTTCATTGAATATTGCACAATAATACTTAATCATATTTTAGTTTTCAACAAGACTTTTGCAGTTACATATCTTTCTTCGGTGGGATAACAGTAAAAGTGTTACTGTTATGGATATTGAAATATTGCATTTAATTTAACATTGGCATTTCAAGTTGAAATTTAAGACTGCACTCACAACCACAAAAAGAATTTCTGAACCTGAAGAACAAAATGTGCTGAGATGAATAGCATATTATTTGAATGAATTGAATCATTCACCCAATGTTGCCATCAGGCATAGAAAAGGTGAACATTTTTTATCAGAATAGTTTGTAGACCATGGAAGCCAGGTTGTTTTTATGAAGAAACATAGGAAAATCAACAAATGATTGGTGTATCGGAAGTTCATGTCACTGTCCTAGTCTGATCCTAAGCAAGGACTTCCATTGAGAGCTTTTATGTTACTTGCACACAGAGCCTACTTTTCCCCCCACATGGTGTGTTCAGAGCCTCCTTTCATGAAGTCTAGTTTAAAAGCCAGCAGAACACAGTGACAGTTGAAGAAACCTCATCATCAATTATTGAATGAAATACGGTGGTACTTGCAATGATGCTACATTTCATGCTGCTGCTCCATATCACATAATATATTATCATATTAATATTAACACAGAGTAGTATTTACTCAGGATTTCAGACAGGGGGGGGGGGGGGGGGTAATGCCCCCTTTTCCCTCCTACTGAGGTGTATGACAACTCAATCATATTTAATATTTAGAGAAGTTACTTATTGAATCTGATAATATGCATATATACACGTGTCACATTTTGGCTCTGAAGAAGCTAATATAGTGATTTTGGCCATGGACTTGCATCATTGCCCTGCATTGTATATTTGTATTTTAGACATGGCATGTTTGTAAGAAGATGCAATTATTCAATTGAATCATGTGTGTGTTTAGTATCAAAGTATTTCACAAAATTCCATAGACTTTGTCTTTAGCATTGAATTGACTACTACTACTATCACTACTAAGCACCAAAGACAAGTTCAAAGGGGAATTTTTAGCAACCCCCTTGACTTTTGTTGCTCAGTTATTATTATTACAAATATTTTGTGAGTTGTAACACATGATTATACAGGTATAATACTATAGATATGTACATGTAGTATGATTTATTGTTTTCGATTAAAGAGTTGGTTTTTTTTTTTACAAGCAAGCAATGCTTGTAACTTTTTACTTTTTGTTATTATGGCTTTATTTTGTGCTGTTGCAATTTGTATTTCTACTGATTTTATTGAACCATGGTTATGTGTCTTGTTCCAGCATTCCTTATACAATGTGACAAATCAATGTCAAAAGTACATATTGTAAAATGTGTTTTATATTTATAGTAGTTTTACACTTTATGATTTAAAAACTTGGTTTGAAACAAAATATGTTCTATTTTTTTATTTTATCTCATTTAGCCAAACATGAACAAATGTCTCACATGGGTGGATTTCTACAAGTTTGATCATGACAACTTTACTATGTGTTTGTTCGTTGTTTTTTTTCCTTCTCTTTGTGCTTTACATTGTTATTGTTTAAATCATTAAATGGTAAAGTAGAGGTATGAAATTTGATGCATTTTTGCTCTGTGATTCCTTTCATTGTTTTATAGTGCAAACTATTTCAATCGAAATATTTGTTTGCATTTTCACCTCAAAGCAAATCATGCAGTGTATATTTTGTTCATTTTATGATAGAGAAAACAACTGAATGTAGGGAGTTTCAAGTGTTTTTGTTGTTGTTGAACTGTATGAGAGATTGTACCTTATAGTCTTCTTTTATACTGAAGTTGTATATTATAGGCCTTATTCAATATTCAATGTTCTCTATGATGACTTGAAAATGTGGTAAGGGGTGTGATGACATGACTGTCAATTTGTTTCTTGAAAAGGCATTCTGACTACAGTGACACAGTATATTTTTTATAATTAAGATTGATAATGTCAGTTTAGGATTCTATGTATATGGTTTTGTTTCGCCATTGATGTTAATAGTAACCAAGTACGGTTCTTTACAACGTCTATGATCGTTTGGTTCTATCCTGTTTCTTTTGCCAATGAAAACCGCCGTATATCAATATTTTATTGCTGTGGAATGCAACCTTAAATGCTCCAATTTGAACATTTATTTGTAAATTGCATGGTTTACGAGAAGGTGTAGAACACAATGTTCTCTGTCCCAAGTGCACTGTAAATGGAGTGTGTTGGAACTGCAATTGTTTTCTCTCTCTATTGCAGATCTTGGAGCTTATAACAAATTGCTGGCAAAACAGAGAGTTGGAAACTTTCCAGTTGTAACAAATGCTCCACAACATGAACAGTGGAATCTATTCCCTCGCTTGAGTGGCACTTCTTCGAGTGATGTAAATGTTCATACACAGTTGTGTTCCGACTGCAACATTCCTTTTTCTGGAGATATTTCAGAGCACATCTGCCTGTCTTCACTCTGCTTCACTTGTAGTGTTTGTTACAAACAGTTTTCATCTAAAGCAGGGCTTCTACAGCATGAAAGTGTGCACAAAGATGTTTACTTCACCTGTTTCGTTTGCAATATAAAATTGAAACACAAAAGAAACATGAAACGTCACTTGACTGTCTTTCATGATTTGAAACAGTGCAATCGCTGCTTAGCCATGTTCAGAAGAGGAGAGGAATTTGATAATCATGAGTTGCAGTGTTTAAGTTCCAACCCCTAGAATTATCTTGTTTCAGTTATCAGGTTTGGGAGTTTGTTTTCTTTATGTCATGATTATCATTTTTGTAAGATTTTCATAAGATGGGTCAAATTTGATTTGCCAGCATCATCATTCTCTTCCCCTGTCAGTGTCCACAGTTGTCTAGTTGATAATTTGGCTGCTATTATTTTCTTCCACACCCAGAAAACTAAATATGGGGGGGGGGGGGTCCATATTTCATTGACAAAAATTGTGAGATGTGTTGTGCTTTTCTATAGATTGGAATGGAATGTCTGTGTGTATGACATAATTAACTCTTATTATTAAGTATGTTGTGGTCTTGTTTGCATTATAAAGTTTAATCATCATACCACATTTTACAATTTTTGTCTCTAAGCTTTGAAAACATAGTTTCATGATGATTTAATTAATACCTGGATGACAATAATTATTTGTTACAATAAATTACCATGAATGTCTTTGCTTTGCTCTTTTCATTCTGTTCAGTTTTGAAAGTGTAAAAGTGGATCTTATTGTCTCAGCTCATCATGGCACATGTATTTGCATTGATGTTAATGTACATATGTCATGGACCATTTCATGTTCACAGTCTTCACATACATTTGTTGTTCAGATAGTATCAAATGAAATATGTGGTTGTTTAACCTCATACTTGCACATTGCTCGTTTGTCACTCAATTTTCCACTCTGATTTCATTTTTGATTGAAACTGCGGACAAAAAAAATCTACTTTTGTTTCAGATCTTGTCGGGGATCTGAATGCTACAAACCAAGAAAGAACGAATAATTTCTTTATTTCGAGACCTCATTCAAAACAACATACTTCATCACAGGTTCGCGTCTGCTCCATTTGTCATGAGATGTTTCGGACTACAAAGGGATATTTATGTCATATTTCTTCAAAGCACAGAGAGAAAGCGAAGTTGTCGTATCATTGCCAACAGTGTGGAAAAGGGTTCTTTAGCAACTCTGGACTGAACCATCACAAACGAACTCATAATGGAAAACAGTTTGAGTGTCATGTGTGCAAAAAACGTTATGTGCACCCGCATCATTTGAAGACTCATATTTTGCAAAGCCACGGGTTCACAGAATGACAAAGTAGCTCAATATATATTGACTCTGATGCTCACTGGCCGATGAGTGTAATTTGTGACAAGAACTTAAAAAGTATTGTTATACATCAGCCAAATCACCTAATGTTAAATATCCTTCAAATTTTGTGGGAGTTGACCCCTGAGGATGTAGTCTCCCATAAAATTAAATGGCCTTGTCTTCGGTTGACAAAAAAATGAGCATTGAAATGGAATATGTTAAGTTCAAGTAAAACAAATTATGCCTTGATTCAGATTGTGCAAAGTAAACCATACAGATCCCTTTTCCTATTCTTCAAGGTCAGATAAGATGTCCCTGTTGTTGATTAATGGTTATTACTATATTGAAACAAGGGACCTGTGTGTCTGGACTATCAAGCCCCTCGGCCAATGGATGGTGTCTTAAATTTGCAATCGTGCAAGCTATACATACATGTTGTGTCATTACTTTGTTGGTGTTGTCTCTTTTGATACTACTCCCATCGTGGTCTGTCCACTATTTGACTCGGCCTGGCGATGTGTGTCTCATTTTGTTTCTGCCTAGTTTAGTGTCTAGGGGACACCATCATCTCTTGACTGTCAGCGCTTTTGATTTTTCAGGTGACAATTTTGAGGAAATATTAAGGCCTTTTTGACTTTGACCATTCCTGGTTTCAAGTTTCATCTCTGATCTCTGAAAATCTAACCATGGCTGCTCTGAAATGTGGGCAGTAGGACAGACTTCCAAGTGTGTTTGATGCATATTAGGAACTCTGGTTTATTTACTTGACATGTAGCTAGGCCCACGTGTAAGGAGGAGCTACTTATCCCCTTATCTTCCTCTTTCAGATGTGAGAGAGCATGGGAACTACGGGGGTGCAGAGCTGGAAGCTCTTCCCTCAGAACCAAGTATGATATTAAATTGTGCAGCATCTGCTTACTGGACAAGAGGTATTCCTCCCTCTCAAAGATACTCGTGCACTCTTTGTGGTATCCCATTCAAGAATGCTGCTGAAGTCAATGTTCATATGGCAGAGGTTCACGACAAAACAACTGATCTGAAATATTTCTGTGATACCTGTGGGAAGGGCTACATCAGCAGGTCTGGTTTGAGGAGACACATTGAGGCCATGACTGGGAAGAGGCATCATTGTTCAATCTGCAAAGCCAGTTTTTCCCAAAAAAATTCTGTCAAACTTCATGTTCTCATGGTCCATGGAATGAGATGACAAGTTGGCTTGAAGTTCTACCGGAACACTAGTTTTTCAGCTGTCAATGTGATTTGTGTGTTGAAAATGAGATCTTTGGAAAGAGCCTGTTAATATTGACAATTGTGTTTTGTGTGTGTGTAAATTATGAGAATACATCATTTTTAGAACATATACATATGTTCTTGGCATGCTTTTTTTTTTCTCACTCTTTTCTTTTTAGATTTCAGTTGAATGAATATTGAATGTAGTGAAAGTGACCTTTTTTTTTCTCCTTCTGATACCATTATTTTTCCATGGTCAAGATTAGATCTAATTATAAAAAAAGGAGATGAAAAGTTCACAATTTGCTTTTAGTTACATATTTGTATAAACAACAGTACCGCAACCCAAGCATTGGTGCAGAATTTCATAGTATTATTAGTATTGTGGTTTGTGTTGCCCTGTTGGGTTTTGTGTTATTTCTTGTTTTCCTAAGAAAAATGTGTAGGCCCTACTGCATTGTCATTGAGTACGAAAATCATTTTCTCTTGTGGTCCACAACAGACTTCTCAGTTTGCTATTTTATTTGCTTCTCATTCCAGAGCAAACATCAATTGACTGCTCAGGTCAAACCTTCCAGCCATACTCATCGGCTGAGTCATCAATGCAGTATTCTGCTGATGCCAACACAAGACACCCATGTCCACATTGTGCTAGTTTGTTCATCAGCAGCCGTGACCTTCAAAATCATCTTTCCAAGCATCATGGTCAAACGATGCCATATCAGTGCTCATACTGTGGGAAAGGATACCAGCTGTATAATAGCTTCTACTACCACACCCTCAAACACACTCATGGGCCAGCATCTTGTCCTCTTTGTGGTGCTAATTTTACTAGAAAGTACTCTATCAAAGCTCATCTGAGATCTGTTCATATGTCTGACCAGTGCAAAAAGTGCTGTGCTATTTTGAAATTTGGTACCGAATACTTTCAGCATGTTCGAGATTGCAAGTTTGAAGATAATGCAAATGTAAGCCAGAAACACAAATAAAATGCTTGTTTACCGTATATCAACCATGTTTTCAATTGTTCTGTTAGTTGTCAGTGTCCAAAAGTTGTTTTCTCATTGTTGATGTATAATTACTTAGCAATTCAAAAAAGAGGTAAAAAAAAGTGGTCAGATGTTACATGATCAAAACAACCCATTCCTTCGTTCAACACAATAGTTGTGAGTTGATGTTGGTTTCAACCAGGTGCTCCAAACAGTTAATGCTATAAGTATAAGTTGACGTTTATTCAGCAGTATCACCAGGCATCATTTAAAAACTTCAAAATGCTTGCCTTGAAAGAGTTGAGTACAGTAGAAAGTGCAAAATTGGGACTCACGATCATTGCTTCAACCTTTGAAATTGAAGCCAGTATTTACAGTTCAGACTATTGTCAAACAGATTACTCAGTCTTCTCTAAACATAATTTTATGCTTCTGCTTATACTTATACACACTCAGCCTCCAGCCTTTTGGCTATGGTTGCACAAGATGAAATATCTCCATGATGTCATTTACGCTAAAAATCGACTACATCATCATAGCCATACACACGGTTGTGCTCGTTCGTTGATCTTACAAGTAGTTCTATCTTGAATGTTTTTGATTGGTGGACAATGACATTTTTCAGCCTTTCGACTATAGAGTTACACAAAATTTTATAACTCTATGATGTCATTTGCGCTTAAAATCGGCTATGTTATAACACATGGTAACGCACATTCGTTGGTGTAACGAAGATGGGCAGAAAAGTCCACGCCATTTTCTTATTTCAATTGTCTCAATAGGACAAAACTAAAAACAAAACAAAAGTACTTTGCACACATATACTGTTTAACCTTTTGACTTTACTCACACATACTTGAATGAATGAAGGTTCTGAGCAGGAAACTCTCCTTTAAATAAACATACGATCCCATGCTCTAACGAGAGGCATTATCACGCCGATAAAGAGCATTACCACATGTTGTTACATATGCCATTTTTGTGTGCAAATGACATCACAGAGACATGAAATTCTTTACAGTTACAGTCAAAATGTTAAAAAGTGTGTACAAAATGATAGTATTGTATGGTGAAAACTAGTGAAGTTATTGGAAAATGGAGAAGTTTTCAACCTCCCCTTGTATGGTATTGTGTGCATGATGAAAGTATCACTTATAATTATATATCTGCTACTTGTAGAAGTGATTTGGACATTTTTCTTTGTTGCAGGGCTGGATCAGTATATGCTTAATCATGGGAATCTGGACCAAAGTCAAAGTGTGTCTCAAAGATCACACAATTTGCATTCACGGTCTGTGGTGATACTGGATAAGAGTAGACAGAACTATCCATCTATGGAACACCTTGGACTTTTCACATGCACTGTTTGTCAACAAAAATGTGTGGACCAGACAAAACTTCGAGAGCACATCATCAAAAGTCATCCTCAAGAAATGCCATTCTCATGTACATTGTGCTCTAAGCGCTACATGTCCCATGGTGGTCTAATGAGCCACATGCAGTCCCATAAGGGCAAACAATTTCCTTGTCCAGTGTGTGATGTCAAATTTACCCAGAGGTTTTCGATCAAACAGCATTTAAGAAACATCCATAAATCATCTCAATGCTTATCATGTTCTCTTGTTTTCAAAATAGGTCATGACTTTGACCAACATGTATTAAACTGTGGTAACGCAAGTAACTAACTGTTAAAAGTGTAGACAGATCTGCATGAACAGTATCCTAAATACTAGTATCACCATAGGTTGATGATGGTATGTGATTCAACAGACAGGGACTAGACTTTTATCATGAGTTTACTACATTGTAATTATATATGTGTTAACTTATACTTATAATACTTATGATATTCTATGATCATAATTTGTACCATGGTCAATGATGAGAGTTGAGAAAGGATATTCTTGTGTTTCAGGTGTAGGCCAAGATACATTTTCTTTGTGTTTTTCCGTCACTAGTTTTGATTTGGAGTTCAATATTAATATTATTATTGTATTGCCATCTTGTCTATGATCTTGGGTTTCATGAAGTGAGGAATATTTGGTTTAAAAAAAATACATCTGTGTACTTTTTATGTCCATTGTTATGACCATGACACACTCTTGGGGTAAGACTTATCAGTGCTTCATTTTAATTTTACTGTCTTCAGACCACAGTGTAAAAATGGATCGCACATACCATCAAACATTTATCTTTGTTTCAGACATGGATTATAGACAAAGTAGTGAAAGCCATCCATCTCACAGAAAGCCTACTTCATCACAATATTCAGGAAGTGGTTCAAGCCACAACTATGACCCATCATTTCAACTTTATCACAAGCAGTCAGTATCAGTGAATCTCTGTAGTTCTTCTCACTCAGAGGAATACAACAATCCTGCCGAAAGACAAGCACTTGATATGGCTCAACAGAGGAGTTCTTCTACTTCTATGCCTTTTGCCTGCACTTTATGTGCTCGGGAGTACATGACGAGTACAGGCCTCGCGCGACACATGCAGTCTCACAAAGGAAAGCAGTTTGCTTGTCCAGTCTGTGACACAAAATTCACTCAAAAGGACTCGATCAAAATTCACCTGAAAAGCAAACACAATTCATCCCAATGTGTTTACTGTTCTCTTGTTTTCAAAAGTGGATTTGAATTTGATCAACATGTTCTGCATTGTGGACACTGATTAATTAATTACGATTGAACTTTTTCTTTGAATTGTTGTCTGTTATGTCATTACATATTATATGCATTCATTTAATTTCTTGTATTCGATTTTAAGAGGCTGATGTATATATTGGCAACTGGAAATACAGTAATGATGTTTTCTGACAGGAGGGCTTTCTAAATCAGTTAGACTAGACAAGTGTCCTGATCACTGATATAAAGTTAATGAAGAAGGTTGAGGTGTTGTTGTTTTTCAAGCACATCAATTGAAATACTTTACAGAGAATGACCAAATCCCTTTGTCCTGCTCTCTAACAAGTTTTCTGCACCAAAGTGTACTTGCATCAAAAAGACATGGATGTATTTTTATTGGTCACTTTGTTTTCCGCGATGCAAATCAAACATCTGATATGAAATGGTGCAAGAAAGAAAGAAAAGGTAAAGAAAAAAAGGATTATTGGTAAGGATTCCTGGCATTTTCATTTTAAGGACCTTCGTCTTCACTTCACTCTTTTATTAGCATGATCCGCTGCAGCATGGTACATTGATTCTCCAAACCAGGTTTTAGTAGAGGCCTACTTTACAAGTAAATGTTTATTGGTAGTATGGTAGCCTTTATCCTTTATAGATACAAATACAAATACAATATATAATTTAGGAGAATCTTCACAAAAAAAACATGCATGTGTTTTGAAATATAGGCCTTCTTAAGAATAAAATATGTGCTTTTTGTAACACTAACAACATGATCATTTCATGTATGATGATGATTTAAAAAAAATTTGGATTGAGTGGACCCTCAGAACAACTATTCAAATAAGGGGAAAGGCAAATATTTTCCTCCTTTTTGAAGTAGTAATGTACAAAATACTTTCCTGCTATCATTCCTTTGAATACTCAACAACAACAGTGTGTGTAAAATAAGTTATCAGTTCTTTACTAATGGGAGGATAGAAATCAATGGCACAAATTCTTTCTGAATTACAATGTTTCAGAATTATTAATAAACGTTTAAAAATTAAAGTGGGTTGGGTTCTTTCCTGGGTCTGTAACTACCAAAAAGGGAAAATGTGACTTGTAGTTTGTAGTAGTACTGCTAATGATAGGCTAGTGATTTAAAAAAAAATGTTTAGGTGAGGATTATCAGAAATCAAAAGTAATAAAAGTTAAAAGCATGTTGTGCTGATAAAAAAAAGCTACCTTTCTCAGGTGTTCCAAAATCAGGATTATATATGTGAGGAGTGAAGATTAGGTCCTGATAGTAATAAAGAAAACATTCAAGATGCAAGTTAGTTTAGTTGGACTTTAGTGTCTGTGTGTGCTTGGCTTATAAAGTGTGTTCATAGTTTCCTGGCTTGGATGATCCAAACATGTACTCTACTCTACATTTAAGACTACTACTTACTGTGTTGTTACATCAGCATCTGTCGATTATATGCATGCATACCATACACATATGTACATACAAACAATGTTGTACAAAATGTACCTCGTCTTCTGCTTTGAGTCTTTTGAGTTTCGTTGCAAAGTAAAGCAAGGGACAATGTAGTATAATAATGTCTTGATATACTTGTACTTTTGTATTTTGGTTTTAATTTTATGAAGCCATAGAATTAGAAATGTAAAGATGATGAATAAGAACAGGATTGCTGTCCCATGCAAACTCCTAGTCCTAGGAATTAGTCCCATTTTTATTCTGGTGTGAAGATTTTCTGTGTCATCTTGTAACTACTAGATAGACATGTATTTGCTTTTTAAAAGTAAAAGCCCCACTGTATTAACAAAATCACTTGAGACGGATTGCAAAAACAAACATCTGTTTTTGTTTCAGACATGGATTATAGACAAAGTAGTGAAAGCCATCCACCTCACAGAAAGCCTACTTCGTCACAATATTCAGGAAGTGGTTCAAGCCACAACTATGACCCATCAGTTCAACTTTATCACAAGCAGTCAGCATCAGTGAATCTCTGTAGTTCTTCTCACTCAGAGGAATACAACAATCCTGCAGAAAGACAAGCACTTGATATGGCTCAACAGAAGAGTTCTTCTACTTCTATGCCTTTTGCCTGCACTTTATGTGGTCGGGAGTACATGTCGAATACAAGCCTTGTACGCCACATGCTGACACATGAAGGAAAGCAGTTTTCTTGTCCAGTCTGTGACACAAAATTCACTCAAAGAGCATCCATCAAAATTCACCTGAAGAGCAAGCACAATTCATCCCAATGTGTTTACTGCTCTCTTGTTTTCAAAAGTGGATTTGAATTTGATCAACACGTTCTGCATTGTGGACACTGATAATACTGATATGTTTTTAAGTACCGGTAGTCACTTCACAATTTTGCCTTTCTTTGTTTGATCAATTACTGCGGCAATAATTCTATCTAGCACATCAATTTGTGAGTTAGCTTGCAGAAATGTCTTGAATTGGGGCAATTTATTTGTGAATGTTTGTTTTCCACACATCACAAGTTTGATTTTCATTCAATTGAAAATTTGGTCTTATTATTAAAAAAAATACTTACATAGACTAGAGGTGCAAGCAAGAATAAATTGTCAATAGCTAGGGTCAAGAATTTATCACAACACATACTTGGTTTTGAGACCATTTGTGCTGGTAGCCTTCAACATTAGTACACTACTACTACATACACTGTTTCATCATCCTCATTTTCTTACTCTTCATTTTTGAAGCACTGTCATGGAGACCGTAGTAATATATTGTGTAGCACCATCAAACATCTGTTTTTGTTTCAGACATGGATTATAGACAAAGTAGTGAAAGCCATCCACCTCACAGAAAGCCTACTTCGTCACAATATTCAGGAAGTGGTTCAAGCCACAACTATGACCCATCAGTTCAACTTTATCACAAGCAGTCAGCATCAGTGAATCTCTGTAGTTCTTCTCACTCAGAGGAATACAACAATCCTGCAGAAAGACAAGCACTTGATATGGCTCAACAGAAGAGTTCTTCTACTTCTATGCCTTTTGCCTGCACTTTATGTGCTCGGGAGTACATGTCGAATACAGGCCTTGTACGCCACATGCAAACTCATGAAGGAAAGCAGTTTTCTTGTCCAGTCTGTGACACAAAATTCACTCAAAGAGGATCCGTCAAAATTCACCTGAAGAGCAAGCACAATTCATCCCAATGTGTTTACTGCTCTCTCATTTTCAAAAGTGGATTTGAATTTGATCAACACGTTCTGCATTGTGGACACTGATATGTTTTAAGTACCTTAGTCACTTCACAATGTTGCTTATCTTTGGTTGATCAATTGCTCACTGCGGCAATAATTATCTAGCTCTACTACTACTAGTACTAGCACATGATCAATTTGTGAGTTAGCTTGCCAGTTGAATTGAGGCAATTTATTTGTGATTGTTTGTTTTCCACACATCACAAGTTTGATTTTCATTCAATTGAAAATTTGGTCTTATTTCTTATTATTATTATAAAAATACTTACATAGACTAGAGGTGCAACTGCAAGCAAGAATAAGTTGTCAATAGCTAGGGTCAAGAATTTATCACAACACATACTTGGTTTTGAGACCATTTGTGCTGGTAGCCTTCAACATTAGTACACTACTACTACATACACTGTTTCATCATCCTCATTTTCTTACTCTTCATTTTTGAAGCACTGTCATGGAGACCGTAGTAATATATTGTGTAGCACCATCAAACATCTGTTTTTGTTTCAGACATGGATTATAGACAAAGTAGTGAAAGCCATCCA
>JAUELK010286879.1:0-14797 GCA_031471215.1 Gastropteron pacificum | reverse complement strand
GCAATGATTTTTGAGTTGAGTTTCTTCTTTGTGAGACATGTTTTCTTTCTTGCTACTTCATGACCTGCATGATTGTTTTAACTGGTAAATAGAATGAAAGTAAAGGTGTGGCTTTGAAACTGATTATTGACATTTGTATTGCCTCTCTTTAGTTGTAAAAGCACTTGGTTTTGCTAACTGCATGATATGCATTCAATTGAAAAGTTGTATGATGCGAGAAGTGAAAGTTGTAGCTGTAAATTGTGATGCTTGTGTTTAGTATGACATATTGTCAACAGTGACAAATAGAAGAAAACCCTCTCAGCCACAGTTTTCTCTGTACTTTCACTTCTTTGTCCTCTGTTGTAGGCCTACACACTTACCAGGATCCAGTCGAAATGTCCCTCCTTTTTTTTTTTTAATCAAACATTGTTTAGTACCTTTGTTGTCAGTAGATTTGAGAAAAAATGTCTGGAATCTTGTAGCAATGTTTACTTCTTGCAAACCATAGTCTCCAGACTATGAAATCATTTCCATGATTATATTCTTGATTTTTAATTTGTAATTGTGTTGACTATGTTGTGTTTTCTTTTTAAATTAATATTCAAAACCTTCAGGGAGACAATCAGGTTCTTATAAGAGGCCCCTGTAAAAATGAAGTCTCTAAGTCTGCTCATAGTCAATCCATCATAAGTTGCCTTCATAAAATATGCATTTTATACAACATGAACTTTATGACTCTGCTACACACTATAGACAGAGGTAAGTCTCTCGTCTAAATACATGCAACTTGTGCACACACCAGCTGCTCGATTGAATACAAACAACATAGCACCAATTTATGTACACATTGCAAGAACTTGTTTATTACAACTGGGACTGGTTTATCAAACATTCATTCATTTGATGCCATCTATTTCTACACTTTTTTATACCAGCACTTACCGCAGACTAAATGCATGAATAAGCATTATTTTCGCAATCATTTGCACTTTTAAAGCAGAATTACTCATCATCGACCATTTCTACTTTCCTCTAGCACAAAAAGGTAATCTTTGCTTTGGCCTTTGCTGCTGAAGACTGGTATATTTCTCTCTCAATAGTTTCCCTTTACGTTAACAATTTTGACCATGATCTTGCTGAAGCTTGATGTGAATGAACATTTATAATACTATTTACTCCACTCTTCTTGCAATCTCTTTTTCACTGTGAAATTCTTACTAATTGTAGTAATAATATAATACTGTCAGTTGACTAAAAATGCAGTAATTATGAACAGAGTACAAGTATCAATAACTTGCCATTGTTGCTAAAAAAAACTAATATATTCTATTTAAAAAAAAGGAAATCATTTGAAACAGTTGGTGCCTTTTTGAAAGGTTGTTTGGAGTGAAAACGGATTTGAACAAAGTGTGCATTTCCAAGATAACATTGTTCGATTTTCACTGGTATGCATATTTGTTTCGTTTTTGCATTTTATTTTTCCATTCATAGTGGCCAATGGTATCTGTAACTTCTCTTTATGAAAACAATTTAGAACAGATCTGTTGTGTGACTTTGGATGACTTTTAAAGTCGTCTTATCTATTATTATTAATCCTTAACTTATTCACTCATCTCAACAACAACAAAATGTTGACTTTGTTTTGCCGTAAATAACTAACAACACAAAGCCAATTCTCCTAAGTGCACATTGAAACTTGAAGTAAAGAGAGTTGTTAAGAGTTAGAGGTGCTTATACAGTCTTTTATTACTAGTCTGTACTTGAAGTAGATTAGGCATGGAGACTAACAATACAAGTCTTTATCTTAACATTATTTGAATGACTAACCAGTAGAACAGATAAACCAGCACTGTGCTCCATGTTTCTATCTACTTTTCAATCCGGTAGGTTTGTAATGGGTCAAATCAGCAGGGCAGATGAACCTTGGCCTATTTATCATTGCAGAATCCAGAGCCAATTGATGTATATAAGCTTTTTTCTTCCTTTTCCCCCTCAGAGCCTTTTCCTCTTATGAGTTATTGACCACCTCTGTTTATGACAAGATTTATTCATTTGATTCACTTTTGTGTTATCGTGGAAAGAGAACTCTTGTTGAAAATCACATCATTAATGCTTGTTTCTAAAAGAAGGCATGTTTTCAGGGGTGAGAATATCAGATAATCATATGAATAGAAAGTTATTGTTGAAGCTTTTTTTTTTGAAATCTATGCACCCTTTATCTTGACAGTGATTCCTTCTCATTGTCAAACTACAGTGAAGTAATCTGAATACATGTATTACAGTGGCATGATATTCATTCACAACATATTGTATAGCCCTGGTGAATTGAAATGGTCACTTAAAACCATATGTTTGCCTACTTGTGATATAAAATTAATAAGGAAAGAATCAGAAATTATTAAATGTTGTTTCTATTTTCATGTTCTGATATATATATTAATGATTTTTGTCACTTAGTTTCATATTTGAATCAGACTGATGTTCAAAAATATGTATTATATAATAATATACTCTTTATTCAGAAGGGTCTACACTCCTGTGTCACCTTGCTAAGTGATCCTCATTTTGTGTGATACTTCGGCCCATTAGCCTAATGCTTCTGAAGCATTTTCATAAAGGTGTACCTCCAATTTCTTGAACTACTGGTACCATTGCATTTTATTGCTATGGAAATCATTTTTTTCGTGTGTAGACAATACAGAGCTGTATCTTTGTGTGGGGATTTCCTCTTTCATCTCTGTAGCTACAGCTTTGAATAGCTTGTGCATGCTGCCAGTAGGACCAGCATAGGCCTATTAAGTATCTGATGCATACATGTAAAAATCCTTTTAATTCTTGGAAGTACCATTTCACCTTGTGGCAAGTATTTTCTGTTACCTGTACAGTTACGATCTTTAACAGTTTTATCACTTTTTCCTTCAATCAATGCAGTTACAAGGTTTCTTTTCACAAGCCACTTTATTGTCTAGAGAGTCAACAGTGTTTAGGAATTCGAATAAGCAAAAAATGTTCTTCCATTGCCCAGGAGAAGATTAGATTCGAAAAGTACCCTTCATTATCTGGTTACGCTTTTATTTGAAAGCCTACACCTTGAGTTCACAGGTTAGGAAGTGTTAAAAGTAAAAGGGTAAGTTGTAGACCCTCTATTCAAAAGATGTAAAAAGCATATATGTAATTGCTTTACTAACATTAACAATGAATAATGTCTTCCAATCAGACCCCACAGATATAAATTATGCCTCTGCTACTTTGATTACCTGAACCAATTTACTTACACACCGGTCGCTATTATTTGTTATAATATATGTATAGTAATACATTCTGGTACATAGTATCATGCAAAGCATGAAAGAAATTGGCATTTGTAATCATTGACCCACATTTTTCCTATTTTATATACAATCCAGTCATGTTATGTTACAGTGATTTACATTTTTTTTACACAGATTTTTCATGGTTACAAAGTAGTGCCATGTACACTGACACACCTTTTTATATTATCTTGATGGGACATTCACCTCTATGCATTAAATCCATTAAGATGATTTTGAAACTATGTTTGCAAAATGTTAACCAACATTTCTTTTCTTTCTTCCTTCTGCACAGGCAGAGGAAAAAAAGAGTATTGTTGAGCGCTACCACGCCATACAGGAAGTGTGTGCACAAGTACAAGGAGCACTTGACACAGTTGCTTGTATGGGAGAGCGTGTCAAAAAGTAGGTCACTTCTTTTTTCTTCTATTTTAAATGTTTTACTGGAGTATGTTCCTTACCTATAAATCATAATCTGTAAATGTAAAGATTTTTTTTTTCTCACTAGATTTTGAAACTATGATACATACATGTAGTGTTGTGTTCTAATAAAGGAACACCAGAAACTAAATATTGTATGATATAAGGCCATCTGGAGTTTTGGCTCTTCAGAAGATTTCCAAATGTTCTGATTTGACCTGTGGATGTATTGATAGACACCAAGACACACAACAAAATGTTTTTGATTTTTAAGATAACGCAAAGACAATGTTATGTTATATCTATAAATTACATAAGAAATATAAATTACTAAAGGGTTCAGTCCAAAAAGTAGTATTGAGTATACATGTATTATGCTTGCAAACATGTGTGTGTTCTCCTTCAGCACCTTCAACTGGAGTGTTCCCTGGATGTCCACCTTCGCTGTCATAGTCCTGGTGGCTGCCATGATCCTTCTGTTCTACATTCCACTCAGAATCATTCTACTGGGGTGGGGTAAGTGCGCTCACTCTTATCGACAGAGTCATTACCCTTGGATGTTTTTACTTAAATAGTAACTAATTAGGGGAGATCGGGGTAAGTTGAGCACATTTGTAGACATTTGACAACAGCTGTAACAAAAACGAAGATAACACACATTTTTACACATATATGACCACATGTATTGTTGCCATTATTTTTGTGAATATATGCAACCTTCACTTTTTTTTTTTTTTGTAAATAATCATGTTACCATAATTAGCACCATGAAAAAACAAAATCTATTTCCCTCCAATGTGTTCCAGGGATCAACAAGTTTACCAAGAAGTTGCGGAAACCCAATGCCATTGACAACAATGAAGTGTTGGACTACCTGTCTCGTGTTCCGTCAGACAATGAAATTGTAAGCTTTCCATACTTGCATGCATTGTGTCATCTTACTGGTATTTATTGATTTTATCAAATATTGAGTTTTCCATGTAAAAGAAAATAAGATAAAAGGAGAAAATACCACCCACTTATTTCTTTATGCTTGTGTTTCTTCAAGTCCTTTAGGCCTAATTCTTCAATGGCTGGCTTTAGCATCCAAATCTCTTTGAATTGATGACATTTTCTGTACTGGTAGGTACGATAATGAATATGATTTCACTTGGTTGAGTTTCAGATGCTACTTCTTCTGCTTTTTGTGTGAGAAGTATTAAACAGCCCACATTGCTAGATATTTTAATCCTCCTGTTGTGTTGTTTCCTCCATACAGGCACAGTATAAAGAACTGCGGCCAGACATTCCTGCCAACACGACATCATCAAAGAAGAAAAAGTCATAGCAGAGAGACAAAGCCTTTCTTTTCACTCTTCCACTGTGCCTTTGGACTTTACGCTGTGCAGTAAAGTTTATGAGGCTGGACCAGTTGTGCTTGACATTGACTGTCTTGTCATCTTCTCATTGACTGAGAATCACTATCATCATATAGTCCCTAAGACTAAAGGCATATCTAAAAAGACTTTAATGCAATGGAAGGTTTACCTTTGAAAAATATATTTGAAAGCATTATGAAGTTTCTCTTCATTAGATCTACACATGTATTTGAAACTTTAATTTAAAGTTTTATAAATATAATAGTGCAACTGTTTTTCATCATAATGAAAGAGAAATGTCTTTTTAGACTCATGGGTAAGACCTTACTGTCACCTCCATACACTGGTGACACAGATGCACAGAATCATTGACCTTCCAAGAACATTATGCAATTATCACACATGATGTGCATCTTTTGTAGGGGCATTTCATTATTCAATGTAATGAAAATAAGACACTGTGTACTGCAGTCATTTGGTATTAACTGTGAAAGAGTGTTGTTGAGAAGCATTAATGTATTTCAACTACAAAAATATGTATGTTACTATTGTTACCCATATAATGGACATGAAAAGACCCTTTGTTGCTTTTCTTCAAAACGATGTTATTATTTTGGTATTTTGAATATTTTTGAAAATATCTGTGACTGGGAGGGGGACACTTGTATGAAACCTAGAGTAAGGATGGTTTTGAGAATGCGTGATTGTATGGTGCATGTGATTTAGATCCATCTTCACACAATGTTAATTGAATATTTGTTCTATGTCATAATCATTTACGGCATGGAGACTGATCAATCAATACAAGTGTACTACAATTGTATGAGCTCACTTGACGAAGGAAAGGGAAGATATTTGATATTCTCAAAACATTGAATAACCTTACAAAGTTCGACTGGATTTTCTCTTTTGTATTGCTGACATGTAGTGGGGATAGACGCTATACAAATGACCTTCATTATTACATATCTTGTTTCAAACAAGTGCTGTTCTAAATACCACTACCACCCTCTGTTGTGTGTATGTGTGGGAGGGGGAGAGGGGGGGATCTATTGCTCCCTGTGCATATATTTACGATTTCTCAAAAGGAACATAAATATACATGTATAGCCTGATAGTTGATAGGTAATATTTTCTAAATTTTTGACATGGATTGTTGACAGATGTGTCCACTATTTCCCATTGATTATGTTTTCTAAAATGGGTACCCATCCAACCCAATGACTTGGCAAGTAGTCTGGACATAGATCTGCTGCATTTATCATATCTTTTTTTAAGTCAGGGTATTTGTAATACTGTAATAATACTTGCTAATGTATAGCAAGAGGTGCACATGTTGCTTTGTTTTCTGTAACTTCAGCTTTGTGGATATTTGTCCCCAGTTATGTCACTAAATGCCATCATATTGTTTGCTCCATTGTGCTGAATACTCATTTCGCTTGTCGCAGATGCAAAATATGAGCAGGTACAGTGTACTTTATCACTTACATTAAGTCATGTGTTTACTTCAGAAAACATGTTAAGTCCTGGCCCCAGACATTACAATCACCCACACTTGAGTGCATCAATACATTTTTTTTCAATTGTTTAGGACAAAGGCGAGGGGGAATGATGCAATTTTGTTGAAGTGTTTTCTTGACAATAGATTTATATTCTTCAACAAAGTGGAAATGCTTTTGATACCATGCACTAAGCAGAGGTTGTTTGTTTATTTGTTTTCAATATATGATTGTAGTAACATTTAATGATATATTGATATTTTGTTTGTCCCAGGACTGTGTTTTGTCGATGAGTCTCTTTAAATCAAGCTGAACATAAATCTAATGAACTTACAAAGCCAAACAAACTAACCCAAATCTAGCTTTTGTTATTGTATGTAAGTGGAAGAATTTAGAGAATCATAGAGATAGATACAGTACTAGGCTACCTGAATAAGTCACAATCAGTATAGTTAGTAATTAGTATAAACTATACTTGTTGAAATGCAAGTCTTTAGTAACTATATCAATTCTTTCAATTACATGTATTAGACTATTGAGTCATGATTACCCGGTACAGTCATAATTCTAGGGGAATGCAAATAACAATATCACTAACACTAACAATGCTACAATCCTTTCTTGGGTGATACATGTATCTACTGATTTGAGAATTTGTGCTGCAGGTCTATGCTATGAGTCAAAAGAGATGTTAGTATTGTTAGTATAGCTTATGCAACTTTTAGTCTACATGTACATGATGATATACTCTACTAAGTTTGACAATAACGAAGAAAAATTATTCCGAAAATTAAGTTAACCTGAGCTTATGGAGTTTGTATGTTTAATACAAAACATGCATCAGAATTAGGGCTTACACTGATAGTGGTCTAGGTGTACTGCAAGTACTTCAAGTGTTTGTAATTTGTATACAATAAAACAAACTCTGAACATGTTTAGAACCCCCCCACACACAAATCTTTCTGGTATAGTGATACAACTGTCCTTTCTGAAATAGTAGTAGTTAAGTGTTTTGTTTTTAAAAACAGAATGGGCTTTGTTGTTATCATTTGCAAAACAGAATGTATTGTCAGTATCACTTTACACATAACTTAGTAGGGATTGAGATTATTATGTGAAGATCAATCAAATACAAGTAAAATTAAAATGCATAATTCGGGAAAAAGAATACTCAAATGCCTTGCCATGTCTCTTGAGAGGACAAATCTCAATGCTTTGCACCACAAACTTTGCTCAATGGAAACAAGAAGTTATCAGTTACCGGTACACCTACAGCAATCAGTTTGGCAACACATCATTCCAGTCGATACATGGTTTCTCAAACATCTCTTTGGGATTTGTTTTGTTCTACACTATATGATTCAGTTTTACTTGAAGTTGTAGGGTGTGTACTATCTGAAAACTTGCACATGTGTGACTAAATCTGCTTTGCGACAGTCTTTTTGCATGCCTTTCCATTGCAAGCAAGTGCTTTAGATTTAAATGATTCTAGATGTAGATTGAATTTCTCCTTGTTAGGTCAATTTTTACCTGTATTTCATTCTTCCAAGCAATCTTATTTAAATAATTGTAATGACAGTGTTTTCAAAATGATCTCTTTACCAACTATTATAATAAAATGTTTAACTTATACATGTATGTGTACGTAATAATGATAAATGCTTTCGCCTTTGTGAAAGATTGCTGTGAAAAAATTGTTTTTATTTGAAAGCTGTCATTGTCATTGATGAATTACTATTAGTTTATCACAATTAAGTCTAAGTACTTCCTGTAAACTTGGTATAAGTGTGATTTAATTAAAAGCTGTTTTTGTGTGTTTTAGTAGACATCTTTATATTCTGTTCTGGACATGACTGTTCCTGATCTAATGATTGTTACTCTGGTACATGTACTACAACAACCAAACTGAACTCTAAATAATCACCCAGTGACTGATATACTCTATGAACAATTAAGTATCAGTTATGTATTTTATATCATGGTAACAATGTACTGGTAAGCTACGTCTCCTTATAAGCAATGTGACTCATAGTCGCTGCCGCCCCGAAATCGATCAAGTAAGATTAAAAAGAACCCGTCTCCTTACTTGCGACACGACGTTAAGCCACTCGTGGCCATCGCCTACGATCGGTCCATGTAGCGATCGGAAATCCAGTCGCTCACGACAAACTGGGGTGTGTCAGATTTGAAGCATTGCCATTGGTCCAAATATGATTCTTTTTACCTCGAAGCAGGTGACCCCGGTTTACAAACCAAAGAGTGTGAACTTTACTCACACTTTCCTATTGTCCTTGCGATTGGATCGCGCATAAGGAGACACACCAAGCGACATGTCGCTCGTGATTGCCGAGCGCGGCTAGACGTCGCGTTGCTTATAAGGAGACGTAGCCTTACATGTACATGTATTATTTTTGCAAAGCTAGGTAGTGATACCATGGCTACTTTTTTGTCAGTGGGAAAATACAGGCCATGGATATGTAGGCCTTCTACTACTACTATTATTAGTAGTGTATTCATGTGTACTAATAATAACCCTATAGATTTACTAATTTACATTACATGTTGAAGTAGCCTCCCATTGTAAGTGACGCAATACTATGATAATGATATAAACAAAAATACATGTATTTCATTTTGACTCAAAGTCAAACTACATAGTAAATAGTACAAGTACTGTACATGATGCACAGTATAACTGTAAGTATACATAGTTGATACTTTCTTCTCTTCTCAGTTAATGGTAATAATAATTCTGCTCTGTGACTTTGTTGTTTGAGTTTTTTTATTCATTCATCATGGTTTTTGGTTTGTACACTTTACATAAGGATATTGGTACATAACAAACATTCCATTGGTTGATGATTTCCATTATTTGTTAGTTTCTTTTTGTTTTTGTTTTTACATGAAATTCATGTGCATAATGAAAAACTTACCTCAGTTGTTGTTTTTTGTGTGTGTAATACTCATTTACCTAGATGTGCAATTTGGAGCATAAGGACCAAACACAAGTGAACATTCATGAATATGACGCAGCACTTTGTTCCACAAGTAAACAAGAGGCATAAGTACATGTACCTAAGTCAAGTAAACAAAAAGATGACCATAGCAGTAGCATGTAGGCCTATTACAAACCACATGTACTGGTACACTTGTGTGCTTAGGTGTTTTTACAAACCACTACTTTTCTACATTCTACTTCTACAAGTTCATCAAAGTACACATCATAAAAGAAATAGTTCAGTCAGTTGCCTTCATTCGAAGTACATATGTTAATTGTTATTTGTAATTTCAGAATTCATATGTATTCTAACTCTAAGCAGTGAGCTTTGGTGGTGCAATGCAATGCATATTATTCATTGAATAGCATTTTATGAACATTTCTTATCAGGTTCACATATTTGTATATTTGTTTATGTTTGATGTTGATTTTCTTATTTGAAATGTTTGCCCTCTTCTATCAACTAATTAAAGATATAAACAAACACATACGTCTCTTGTTTTGTGTTTTGTTAATATGTAATTTAGTATTTAGTAAAGGCTCAACGATCGCTGGATTGAGTTTGAGTATTTAGTGTACAGGCTCAACGATCGCTGGATTAGAAGAAGAGGATATAATTCAGTTCGCCCTGCATTGACATTAACTAACACAAAATGTAATGCTTTTGATTTTGACCGTACAACAATCAAACATTGGAGTAAAATGATTTAACACAAGAACTTGTCTTTCTCTATAACTCTAAGTCTAAGTATGGACCCCTATGAACATGTACTAGCTACACATGTTAGTACACATGTAGTGTTACTGTTAGTAAGCCTAGGCCTAACTCAGTGGTTATTTTTTGTACATGTATTATTATTCTTAAACTTGCTGAAGGTACAGAGCCCCACCAGTTACATAACAACATGATTCATTGAACCTTCCTATGCTGGAAAATTTTAAAAGAGGAGCCGGATGTGTCTTTGACCTCCACCGAATCCGTAGGATGAACAATCAAACCAGATTAAGATATGCAGGACTGTACGTCCTTTGCGCACAAAATTTGAGTATCTCCTGCTTAGACTTAGAACCTTCATTTAGACGCTCCTCACATCTCAAGCTTTCAGAATAATCGCAACACCGACAAAAATTCATTTGTAACTCAGTTTTGAGTAGAAGTAGAAGCTTGTTGGAGATCGCCATTCGCCACTGAACAAGATGCCATGGAAGTAAGGAGCCTAACCAACTATAAGATGTAAGGTACATGAAAACGTAAGTGATGTCAAAGCCATATAAAATGTTACACATGCACTTAATAAACCTTTCTAAATTACTACAACCGTCCCTTTCTTTTGTTCTCTTTCTCTTCTTTCTCTCCTACATTTTAATACAAAAATAGGAGGGATGCCGTGGGGAGATGTTTGTGTACCCTAAAATATAATACATGTGTATATACATATTGTATATGAGATGAGTATAAGTGATCTATAAAATAAGTGTTAACAAGATTAAATACATTTAATTGGCTTCACAAGGCCCATTTTCATTGTCAAGCCTTAGTTATTTCTCTATATCTCTGTATCCAAATGTCTGTTCACCGTTCTTGTCTCACCACTCTAACTATCTCGCAATGCGCGTGACCCGACAATTTTTAAGAGGCCTCGACGAAGAGAGATCTCGTGAGACCAGGCTTCGTAAGGCTAAGACCTCTCTATATACGAGGCGAGGCTAGGCCTGGTTGAAAATGAAAACGCAGGGAGGGATGGGTATAGACTCTTCTCACTTTTTTTTTACAGAACTTGACTGTTTTCGTGTAACGAACCCCACCCAGCGCACCCTGTGTGTACACAAACAGCATGATAACGATACAAAGGATAGTAGTATTAGTATTATTAGTAGGGTGGAGCGGTAAGACTTGCCTCATCTGGATGATCATTGTCAATTGTCATCTACTCGGATATGTGGCCAGTGGTCAGCTTAACAAATTCAGAAACAGTTACCCTTGTCCTAAAATAACATAGGCATGATAGAATAGAGTTCATAGAAAAGAAAACACAGGATTGGCACTTAGCCTAGTGTTAACAGAGTAACCGGTATTGAATCAGAAAAGGCCTACGCTCATCATACTCATAAGACAATTTGGTGTTTTGTCATTTCATGCTGAGTAGATCAAACCTATATCATCAAGAATATAGACATACATAATAAATAATACAAGTCAATGACAATGTCTCTCTGACTCTGATCTATGAGCCTAAGTTATACAATTCAATGTGGCAATGTTTCTTTCCTATTCAAGTACATGTCCATGTGTTGTAACTAAAACAGTCTATTACTGATCTAGTACTGTAGTAGTAGTAGTAGTAGTAGTAGTAGTAGTAGTAGTAGTAGTAGTAGTAGTAAGTAGACTCTTCTTACAGAACTTGCCTGTTTTCGTGTAACGAACCCCACCCCGTCCGTGTGTACAAACAGCATGATAATGATACAAAGGATAATAGTAAAGTATGAGTAGTAAAGCTCACACGTTTTGGTCTCTATCTCTCTCAAGCCTCAAAACCCCTTTGTTGTGTGTTGGGGATGTGTAAGATGAGTCCGCTAGGCTTTTATTTTTTACAAAGAGAAAGAGACCAGTGTCAATGAACAGTATACTTTTTTAATTAATTAATAATTAGTACATATACCACTGGTGTGAACTAACTGTTGTTACCCATGACCTCGCACTAAGCCAGTTTAGCCAGCCAGACTTGCGTGTGGCGGACAAAGGCTACCTCGCCAGCGAATGTCCATTGTCGTGTCATGCAAGTTAAGTAAGGCCATTACATTATAAGGGTCTGTGGTAAATGGTAAGACTAAGACTTAACCTAATGTGATGAATGGGCATAACTAGCAAAATAGGGTAGGGGGTGTCTTCGTATTAGTATTATTAGATTTACATTATGAATTCCATGGAGTTTTTAACAGCCGATACCTTAATTTAATAATACTGTACATGTACATAATATATCTTAATTAACACATGTATGTAACAATAAAAATAATAACAACTTCATGTGTAGTTCATCAACTAGAATCTAGTGATGTCTCTCTTTTTTCAAAGTATGTGTATGCTGATCCATAGATTTGAGATTTATCGATAATCACAAACACCTACAGTAGATTTTGGGGGGGTACAAATTCTTACCGACGGTTGCCAATGGCCTCGCCCCTGATTGTTATAGTCATAGATTTATAATTTATACATTATTCAAAAGGCTGGATAGTGTGTGTATAAAATTCTGTTATTGTTCAAGTTCAATCAAAACCAAACACAATCAAGTTATTAAATAATGTTGAGAATGGCGGTGCTGACAAGAGTGTAAGAAAAAAATATTGTCAGTGTCAATTTGCCCTAATCTCTCTTGATGATATCTGTTGTAATTGTTAGTAACACTAACAGTGTAACAGTGATCTGATTGATAGAACAAGGATTTTGCTTTGGTCTCACCATCTAACAGGTCATTTGTAGTAGCACAACTACAACAATACTACATATCATGTATATATTAATATACTAACTAATTCATACTACCATTATTATTATACTTATAGTATAATCAGAAAACTTTCCATTTCAAGTGTAAGGAAGTCCCACCACAATGGGTATGGACCATGTACATGTACATGTATGTTGAGTGAAGTGGGATTTCTTTTCAAAAGGAAGTGTAGGTGACTTTAAGTCTCACAATAGTGGGCACTGTCTCATGTCTGGTACATGTACACAAAAAGGTCAAAAAATTTGCTAAATTTCATCATATAGTTGTTCTGCTCACTGCTATTGTTATAAGTGCTAAAGTCAGTTCTACAAAGTGAGAAAAAAAAAAGAAAAGGAGAACAATGCAAGCAAAGCACTAGCTGGATTAGTAGACCCATACAGTCAAACAAAGCCAGGGGGCGATGAATTGATGAATACAAAACAACACCTCTAGTTCCTTCCAAAACCTGCACTGTACATTTTGCGGATCAATCAATAAACAAACCTACATGTATTGTGGTTTAGAACAGCCATCCCTATATGCCATACTACAGATACTATGTTTGTGTCTATTTCTTTGAAGTTCTAATACAAGTACAAGTACAGTGCAGAGTAGAAGAACCCGCATAAGTCGACATTGCTGGGACTATTGAAATCACGTCGAGTTAAGAGAAAGTCGACATAAGAGTATTAAGAGTTTACAGCAGGTTTGGAGGGGAACAAGGGAAACTACTACTACTACTACTATGACCTGCTCGCCTCACCATTACCTCCCCACGCCGCCCATGCCTTCCACCCCACTCCCCCCTATCCATCCTCTTGCTAGGCCGCACGCTGTTATTTCATTGACTGTAATTGACTCAGGGCCCATCTTTCTTTTCACAATGCACTCTGCTTGGCCCAGGAGTTTTTGATGAGCCTATCGGTTCGTGCTATTATGACTATTTATGTCACTTTTCACTTCAGTTCATGTCGACATAAGAGAAAAGAGAGGTAAAAAATGTTGACGTAGTAATACTGTATAGAGAAAAAGTTGGGAATTCCAAATCAAGTCGACTTACACCAAAAGTCGAGTTAAGAGACGTCGATATATCTGGGTTCTACTATATACTATATCGACATCGTCGGGGCCGGGACAAAATGTCGATATTATAACTGAATGTCGATACAAGCATACATCAAGGGAAGCAACCAAATTAATTAATAACACCCAAGGTCGTTAATTAATAAATATTAGTTAATAAATTACGAATGTCGCTGACGTCAATCTCAATGTGTAAGTTTTCCGAGACCGTGTCGGTTTTGAACAACTCTAGCGGGAGTATTCATGTATAGCTTTTTTTAAGAATGTACATTACATGTGTGTGTCCAGGTGCCATTCACCGGAAATACCATATTGGCCGTCGCTTTGAAGTTGCTGATCCCTAATTTTGATGTCGCCATGCGATTTCCGGCGCCCACACGACTTCATTGTTCAGAAAACTTCCGGAAATACAATCTTGGCTGTTGCTTTTAAAGTTGCCGATCATCAATATTGATGACGCTACGCAAATTGACTTGTCGTGCGTCAATGTTTGTTTTTTTCCACGACTAGACGAGTCTATAAATATAATGTGACTAAACACAGCCTCGGCAGCATACACATTACACATGATACACGTGAGTTTAGTTTTTATTCACATCTTAGCTGCTGTCATTTTCAAGTTGCTTATCACCAATATCGATGTCACTACATGTAC